>JADAXU010000077.1:0-169133 GCA_018340775.1 Taxus wallichiana var. yunnanensis | reverse complement strand
ATACACTCTCTAGCACTTGCACTCGAATAATTAAAAGATTTACATTGTTACATTGGTATACACCAATAATTTATTTCACAACAAGCATATCGTGAGAAAAACACAAATGTTCCAAACTTCGTGGCATATCGCTTCCTCTAGACCCAATATCAAGGCCCTATACTCACTGGTGGAAGGTCATTGTCGCATTTCCCATGAATTATACCTCTCTTTACTATCCTTCTTCCATCAAAGTCATATAATATGAGCGATGAACATGTAATATTTTCATAGGTGTTCGACACTCATGAATTTCCATTCTCCAAATTATGACAAAACCATGTTTACCTTAACAATGGAAAAGCATATATCATAAGAAACAAAAAAACATAATGAACACTTCAAATTTGACTTTTTCAATACAACCATCTGTAATTTAACATATGACAAGGCACTAAAACATTTTCTATTGAGTTCATTCATTACTAATGATTTCATATTGGAGATTCAGTGGAGTTAGTACTCTATCTAGGGACATACACACTAAATGAGTTAACGTCATGTGTTTGTGAGTGACTTCTTTTTGGGAAACATTGTATTAAAACATTATATTCCTTACAATACTAAAACTTTGTATTCCGTATGTTAGACTAAAGGGGGAATATATTTTGGAATATATTGGAATCGCATTCACGGGTTTGATTCCATTCCACTCATTTTCTATAGATAACATTATATTTCTAACATATAATTAATACAAGCACATTTTATAATATTTTTTAAAAATATGTTTTCCTATAATTATGAGTTTATAAACGTTATGGGTAAATATTAAATTTGAATAAATCACTTAATAAATTGATTAGTGTATTATGAATAGATAGATTTCAATCTAATTGCAATATAAATATCTATAAACATTTGATTAGGGATAAAAATGGATGTAAAATTGATTTTTATTAGACACAGGAAAGCTAGAAAACTTACATTTATGAGAACCAAAAAGTGTATAATATACACTTGACATTTCAAGCATACCTAAACCATACACTTGACATTCCAAGTAAAATTGTGCACTTTAATTCAAAATATTTTTTTACAAGTAGATTTGTCAACACGAGGGGTCTAAAACTCTCTCAAGTTTCTAAAACTTCATTACAATCAATGGGAAAATGTACTTATTTTCTTTCCCTAAATGGGATGCTGAAGTTTAAACCATAAGGAAATAATAAAATGTTTTGGGGTTTTCATTTTATCAGATAGACTAATCTTTCTTGATATTTAACAAGTCCATCAATATCATATAGTATTGTGAATGACATTCCAATAATTGTTATAGTTTATTCGCTAAAAAACCATTGTAATGTAGATGTAGTATGAAAATTGCATGCTTCAATGAATACTTGAATTCTCTAAAATTAACTCATATTCAAACCATAATAAATATCTATATCATGCATATTAAGTACAATACATGTGCATTTATAGATGAGTTGAACTCATATTAGAACACTATTGACACACAAATAAACAAATTCATACATAACTATAAAAAATGTGAATAAGGTAGACCAGGTCACATGGATAAATTTGGAATGGTTCGTGTTTATGACAAAGAAGGTTTTATGGTTCAGTAGGTAATGGAAAATTTTGGTGGCCACGAAGACTAAGGCTAGGAAAATATTTTTGGTGTGAGGATACCTAGTATCATAGTCTAAAAGAGTACGACTTATGTAATAAACCGCTTGCTCCCTATGTTAATTGTCATGATGTCCGAGCTTGACACCCAAGGAATGATCAGTGGAAGAAATGTAGAGGTAAAAAGGTTTGTCATCTTTAGGTGAGATGAGCATAGGTGGCTGAAGAAGGTATTTATTCAATGCTTCAAAGGATTTGTGGCACTCATCATTCCATTAAATGAGACACCCTTTTTAAGGAGATGATGAAAAGGGTGACATTGGTTGGAAAGTTTGGAAACAAAGAGTTGAATGGATTGTAATTTGCCTTATAAATTGTGAAGTTATTGAAGGTTAGTAGGTTGAGGCATCTCGAGAATATCCTTGATTTTAGTGAGATTGAATTTGATGCCCCACAAAGAGACAATGAAACTAAGGATTTTTCTAGAGAGAACAAAAAAGACACACTTCTTTGATTGAAGGTGAATGCACTATTGAATGAGACAATCAAAGATGACTTTAAGAACTAGGAGGTGTTCAACATAACTTTTAGACTTCCTAATAAGGTCATCGACATAATCTTCCAATATGTCATGCATGATATCATGGAAGATATAGGTCATAGCGCACTGATAGGTGGCACCAATGTTTTTCAAGAAGAAGGGCATGATGTGATAACAGAAGGTCCCCCAAGGAGTGATGAAGGAGGTTTTGTGTTGATCTTATAGAGTGAGTAATATTTGATTATAACCAAATAATCCATCCAAACTTATAACCATAGGGGTGCCCTTTATATTCAAACTTTAGGAAATGGTGAAGGGTTGAGGAGACAGAACCCATAATGTGAATCGGGGTTGGCCAAACAACATGCTATATTAAAATTCCCCCTCAAGCACATAGAATAATTTGGGATTGATGTGAGGACCAACACAGATGTGAAGGATGACTGTGCCAAGGGTAGAAGTCATGGAATCATTGAAATAACACAATATAACATGGTTTTTATGCATGCAATGGGAAGGTATGAACAATTGTTCATACCCATGAGAAAAGGATATTAATGCTCGCACCTCCATAAATCATAACGTGTTGAACACAAGTATCGTTGATGTAGGTGGTGAGGAAGAGGGGACAGGGGTGCACAGGCACTGGTGTCCAGTCATAAATGTTGAAGTATGAAAATACAGACTGGGAAAGAAAGAGTGTAAGACCAAGCGATAAAAAAAATACAAGCAAAAGAGGTAAAATATAATGATCAATTAGTACTTTTATTGCTTAGGAATCATATGAATATTAGCATGTGACCATGACTATAAATATACCCAAAGTGAGTGATTTAGTGTC
This sequence comes from Taxus wallichiana var. yunnanensis, assembly GCA_018340775.1. Classification (NCBI taxonomy): domain Eukaryota; kingdom Viridiplantae; phylum Streptophyta; class Pinopsida; order Cupressales; family Taxaceae; genus Taxus; species Taxus wallichiana. The sequence continues at coordinate 166,134 of JADAXU010000077.1, read as the reverse complement.
TATAATACCCTCAATTTTTTCATAATTGATATCCTTAAATGTGAAAAAAATGACCTTAGAGAAATCTCAACCAATGAGTATGTCTCCACATCTTATTTTTATCTAAAATATTAATGGATGAACATTAATAATATGAATAGTAGCATGTGGTCAGGACTATAAATATATCCAAAGTGTGTGATTTAGTGTCTACAATGCCCTCAATTTGTTCATAAATGACATCCTTAAACATGAAAAAGTTGACCTTAGACAAATCTCGACCAATGAGTATGTCTCCACATCTGAGTTTTATCTAAAAATATTAATGGATGAACATCAATAGGAACCTTCATTAAGAAACAACATCAACGATAACAAGTATCTCAATATTAGGTATGTTCTTTTCCTTAATAAAAATTTACACCCCAAAAGAGTCTTTGATGAAAGATGAGGATTTTTTAACTGATTATTCGAGTTTATTAGTGACAAAGGAGGCTAAGGAATAATTCAACGAATTGGTGAGGTCCACAATTGGCCTTAATCAAACCCCTTCTTTATGAATATTTGGAGTTCCATAAATTCTTGAGTTAAAATCTCTCTTAGGTACTAGCCGATTCTTTAAACAAACATCAATTGGTTTATGAATTTATAAGTCTCGATTTTTTGGAAAATGGGTTAAAAGACAATATATTATATCTTCCATTATTCATTAAAAGTGTAGAACCTTTATATTGTAATCTATCTCATCAAGAACAATAACCCCATTAACTTTATCAACTTTCTAAACTAGATAATATTGTTTGGACAATGTTCAACCATTGGTAGTCTTTGACCATAAATGGGACAAGGATGGATGTTAAGTTATATTGAACCATAATTAACATGATAATGAAATAATTAAATCATGTTTTGACTTATCTAACTTGATAATAGAATTGTATAATCACTATTTTTAAATTGTATTTTTAAGAACTTCAAATTTTATTTAGAATAGCTATGTAACTCCCTTTGGTTTATTCATCTTTGTAAATTGTTTGTGCACACACACATGCACGTGAGTGTGTGTGTGTGTGTGTGTGTGTGTGTGTGTGTGTGTGTGTGTGTGTGTGTGTGTGTGTGTGTGTGTGTGTGTGTGTGCGTGTGCGTGTGTGTTGCGTGTGCGTGTGCGTGTGTGTGTGTGTGTGTGTGTGTGTGTGTGTGTGCGCGCGCGTGCGTGCACGTGCGTGCACGTGTGCACACATGTGTGTTCGTACATGTGAATGGTTGTGCATGCATGTGCGTAGTTTAGTTCACTAATATTTTTATAAGAATTGTATAATATCCATTTAAACATCACATAAAGGTTTTTTTCTTGGATAAATAAATAAAAAATCATAATATTTTTCTATATAGTGGAGTTTATAGCCCATTTTTGTTCCCTCAAAAAAAAAATTCAAGCCCAAAAAGTATTGGATTTTAACATTTAATTTTAAATATTGCAAAAAAGTGTGGCATTCTAGAAATTTATATGGCGGTCATTTGAAATTCAAATTCTAATATGCACATGTCGAATTAATATTTTTATATTAATTATTAAGAATGCATAAAATAAATGAAATTTTATATTTAAGAGGCTCAAGAGAAATATTTATGGTTTTTCAAATTTAAAATAAAAAATAAAAAGATGATGATGACTATATTGAATTTCAAGATGAAACATTAATAAAATTTGATCTACTTTCCCACTAATATAACACATAATCAATGTTGGTTTTATAGATGAATTTAAATTATGCATGTTTATATTCTATCAAAAAGTGCAAATGTTACTCTAAATTAATTAAGATGATTTATTGATCGGTGTTTTGTTCTTTTCTTTTACTACTAGTAATATGTTCCATTGACATTTTGATTTGTAGCAGGGGTTTCTATGTGACATTTTGTTTTGTGGAAGGAATTTTTGTGCAACATTTTATTTTATAGCATGATTTTTATTTTAAAATCATTTTTATATATCTACAACAATAACATACATTGCATTTTATATTATACTTTTTAGGAATTGGATGTAATTAAATTATACTAAAAGAAATTAAAATGCAAAATGAGAAATAACAAAAAAATTACTTGTCATTTTTAGTAGAAAATTTGAAATAAACAATAAAAATATCTCACTCTAGTTTTATAAGAGGAACCCAATTTCCATTTGTGTATCTTAGCATACATTTGGATAATGTGTTCCTCAACCTTCAAGTTCCAACTTTCTTGTACAAAGTCCTAATATTTAATAGAGTAAAATTTTAAGTAATCTCTATAGGTAAGAAATCAAATAAATAAACTCATTTAACAATCAAAATAAATAAAAGTATTGTCTGAATGTAAAACTAAGTAACAAAACATGATATCTTTATTCATAAGAAATGAAATAAAGAAATTAAAAAAAAAATATGTTTCTATTTTTCAATAAGATATTAATATGTTTTAAATATTTTATTAATAAAAAATATTTTGATTCTATTCATAATTCATTGATGTGTAATATCTAATTTAACAATTTCAAATTTAAAAGTATGTACATGTGTGCGTGTGTGTGTGCACGTGTGTGCATGTGAGTGTTTGTGTGTGCACATTTGTGTCATGTGTGTGTATATGCATGTGTGTGCGTGTATGTGTCATTGTAGTGCCCACCTATTTTGATTCCCATTTTGGACCATGTTGACTCATTGTAGCATCATATTATTTTGATTGAGGCATTGACTATTAGATATATTTCATTTTGATGATGATGTTGTTACATTACATGGATAATTATATGTCGATTTTGGATGTTAACTCATTTTATGATAGGGATGTACATGGCATATGATGCCAATATGCTTGATTTTCTTATGGTATAAATGTGATGATTATGACTTGATTTTGAGATCTCACGAATGGGATATATATGTGTGTGTGTGTGTGTGTATATATATATATATATATATATATATATATATATATATATGTATATATATATATATATATATATATATATATTGGTATAGTGCCCCTCTGTCACCTCAGATTCATGCAATTTCCATTCCCGCTTTTATTTTTCTTAAATTAAATGAAATCCCATCCATTTTCTCACCTTATTTAATTAATTATCAAATAGGCTCCATGTAGACCCATTTGATAATTCAGATTTTGGCATTATCCCCCATCTCTCACAAATTATTCAATCCATGGGTATTAATATACCCATCTGACACCCCCTTTTAAATGGAACCTATCACCTCACCTACTGTGTCAATCATGCTCCCCACTCCATCTAATAATTCAAGCCGTGGTCCCCATGTGATCATATCATATATCTTAACTTGGGTTACTCTACCCAACCCCAGCTACTTTTTAACCCCAATCTAACCTCACATCCAAGCTATAAATATGGGTTTTCCCCCATATTTCAAACCATGATCAATATATTTTTCAAGAAGACTGAGAACCTAAACCTAGAGACCTAGGCCCAGGAGAAGAGAAGAAAGAGTTTAATTAAGTTGTGAAAAGTTTGAGGGAGAAATATTTTCCATATTTCAATATCGACCATCTAGATGCCAAGTTCATCTCCATGCAGTACAAGCTAAGTCCTCTCGTCATTTTAGGTACTTGTCATTTTATAATCCATTATTTTTTCATGATAACTAATGTTCATTTGCAATATCTTAGTATTTGTCGATTTCAGGTTAGTACAGTCACTCATTGAAATCATTAGAAGGTATGTTCTCTTCTTTTTTTCTGTTGAATTCTACCCACATAAGAAGCAAATTTGGAAATTAATCTTATTATTTTGCTTTTATCTACGATATTTGTTGTATAATAGATATAAAAATTTCCTTTTAATGACCTTTGATTTGACCTAGTAAAATATGTCTATACATTCGTTTAGATCTTAATTTCTAATTATGTATATATCTCGCATTTCAAATCATACTAATCTATAGTTATTTGTTAAAAACATAATAGACAATATTTATTTATTTAAATCAACAAAAAAATTTAAAAACAAAACAATGATAATAATTATAAAAACAAATAAATAAAAACAATTTCCTAAACTATCCCATCCCCTATCTATTCCTATCCCTTTCCTCCCGACTCGGCCATCTCGACCAAGCCATTTCCTCACATCCTCACCACTTCACTCCCGCACTCCCATCTCCCTTCCCTTAACTCCCAACTACCCTTCACACTCATTCCCTATCCAGGATTCCCTCGGTCGAGCTCTCATCCCACACCCCTTCCCTCACCGACCTCGAGCATCTGCATCACTCCCTTCTCCCAACGTCAACCTCTACATCAACTCCCACCTCACCATCTCCTTCTCCCCATGACTCCTTTACTCACACCTCCTCCACTCGCTTCTTACAACTCAGCCTCGTTCGAGCCATCTCCACTCACCTCCCGGTCCAACTCCTCACTCGACACTACAAAGTTTCCAACTCACATAGATTCAACACACAGACATAACTCAGTCGCCTCTCTCCTCGACCACCCACCTTGACTTCCTTTGGCTCTACACACCCCTCCCGATCCACAAGCTATTGTTTAACCAAAATCATTAATAAACTGTTCATTTACTTCTATATTATTCTTACTAACATTTGGTGTTTGCCTTGCAAGAACTTTGTGAAAGTCTGTCTTTGCAGTCGGAGGGGCTGAGATTTAAAAGCTAGATCCTTAACTGCAAATTACTGTATTGTATTCTATACAACCCCTGATTGCTTGGGACCACACGACATCCACGTATCTCCCCCTCGGTGCAAGACCACTCTTAACAAATTAGTTATAAGCTATGGAATGACACACAACAAGAGAAATATAGGAAAATTCCAAAACATGGTAATAATCTGAGCATTTTGTTAATGTTTTGTGAAGAGGTCGGTTGCCTTGAAATATAATTCATAGCCAATAGAAAGAACAACTACCACGTAAACTTTGTATAAGTAGTTGGATTATAAATCGAAGTGAATATCCCTACCAACATAAGACCCGAGCATCGAGCCCTCGACTCACATTTATCCTCACGGATCTCACCCTCCAACCCACCATTCCCAACTCCAACACCATGTCTTCTTCTTTCATGAGCTCTCCCACTTCTCACCCTCAGAGCTCATTCCGTTGTTCGATGCTTTACACTATTTCCAGCTCTATTTCAAATTCATGTAAGCTCCATGGATAGTGACTATACAATCTCTCTCTAGAAATCGGTATATAATCTTTTACGAGTAGTGATCGCAATTATAAGCAATGCATGTAACACCATAGCCAATTATATATTCTCGTTCGATTTTCTATGATTCTCACATCATAGCCAATTATATATTCTCATTTATATTTTCTGTGAGTCTCATTATGTAATCAAATATGTGAAGAGCCATGTCCATGTGTAATATGACCAACCATTTTCAATCTACCCATCCTCCCAAAGATTCAACTTTTGACTTTGCTTTTCCTAAAGGAAAGATTTGATTTGGTTTGCCTTTCCATCAAAATGATCCACCATTTTTGTAAATTGATCTGCCTTTTGGAAACACTCTTCCCCACGTAGAATGACCCATTGGCACTTGTTGTGGTGGGAAGTCAATTTTTGGTCCCACACACATGGGTGAGTAAAGTTGAGACACCTTTTGCATGTTTGACTGAAAATAGTCCAACTGTAGCATGGACACACACCAATAATCTATAAAGCGTGAGTTATGTGTGTAAACTATTCCACTTGAAAAACCAAATGCATCCCTCATCTCGAATCAATTTTGAATCAATTAATTTACTTCAAGTTCTTTTCGTAAAGTCCATTTCATAGATTATTATTATTATTACGGATAGTTTATAGTGTATCTTAGCATTTAATCATTTATCCATTTTATTTTCTATGTTTATTAGTTCATAGTTTCTTTGATCATTTATTTTAATAAAGATATCAGTTCTTAATTTATCTCTTAGTTTATGGTCTACTAATAGCTTTCGTAGCTTATTTCCTCTTATTGTATACGAATGTTAGTCTACGATTTTTTTTTCTTAATTAATTAGGTTCATTATTGTTACTTTTTTCTCTACAAAGTAACTTTTTGACAACATCTATATCGCCTTTCTTAACCATATCAACTAATTACATTTATCTTATTTTCCAGGTGAAATCAACAAATTCGCGACCATCCAACAATGCCGTCAAATATCACTTGTTGAAACAAAAAAAAAATACGCATAAAATCTCTTTCACCGGATGCCTCATGCAATCATAAATAGTGTACTTTTAGGGTGCCTAATGTTCTTGACCACTGAATGTCACCTCCAAGTATGCCATCATCACATGCGATCAAATAAACAAGAAAAGCATTATCCAGATCCCTCTTCCAGTCATGAATGGTGCACTTTTAAGGTCACTGGATGTTCCAGGTCCGTGATTAATACCATTATCACTTGCAATCTAATCACAAAGGAAAATGATAAACGACTCTCTAGGTATTCCTTATGTTTCTCTATTTTCTCTTTTCTGCATTGAATTTCCCTTTTCTGAGTGACTGTCTACATCGAATATCACATTTCATTTTGGTCTAAAACGAACCTTCTGCATCCTACTTGATCACATAGCCTAAGTAAGAGATTTAACTATCTACATTTCATTTCTCACACCTTTGCATGAGGCTGCACAAACATAATTAACACATCAAAATGTTCCTCTCACTTAGGTTAACTAATTGAGACCTAAACACCCAATAGGAAACCATCTCGAAAATCTCCCCATCCAAAGCTATCTCAAACCAATCTTAGAGTTCTTTAGGTACCTTCATTACCTACTTTTATTTTCTATTCACATCTCGAAATTAATCATGATGATAAAAAATATTGTGCTTGATTTGTTTATCAACATACATAAACAAATGTTTCTCTATTTCTCACCTATTGTTACTCTCTCTCTCAAATAAAAATGTCACAATAATTTACTCCATCCAATGACATTACTACTCCTAACTATCTCACCCAACAATATTCTAAACTAAAACCATGTCATTAGTCACCCAAAATCCAATCTCCATGGTCTCACCTCATGATAACCATGTCATCCAAAATTATCCCCACCTTAACACTTTGAAAGAGTTGATGGATCGTATCGAAAACTATGCACCACGATGAAGTTGCACTTTGGTTGAATCATAATGGCTCCAACGTAATCACAAGGAAGAATTGATCAACAACTAAATAACTTGCATAAAAGAACAAAGCTTGCACATGTAGAGAAAAGACAACGAAGTGTCTTGGCATGCTCATAAATGAATAGTAAAAGGGTACATATAGGGTGCTGAGTAACCCTAGTGCATGACACACATGTAAACCCTAAACCTAAACCTAAACCTAACCCATGTGAGATGACCCTCCAATATGTGAGGAGGACACATAGGATAACTCACACCAACACCCCCTCATTGAAGATGGGGTAGCGGCTATGATGAGTCAGACTGAAAAATAAGACACTCTAAACAACTAAGAAAGATGTGTCAATGGGGCCCGAAAACTAAAGGCCTGATAAGGTGCCCATATACAAACACAATCTTCCTAGAAGAAGAAGAAGAAAAGAAGGACTACATAGCCTAAAGAAGATGAGTAGTTGTAGAAGACCTCACCCCAAGAAGAGATCGTAAGTGAAGAAACTTCATCTTAGTGAAGGGCTTGGTAAATAAATCTGCAATCTGATCAACTATCTAAATGTACTGAATGTCGATGATGCCATCATGAATAAGATCTCATATGAAGTGCATATGGATCTCAATGTGCTTTGTCCACTAGATGTTGCTGAACTAGATTTCTAAATAGAGATAGTGCTCGTGTTATCATAGTAGATAATGGTAGGCCACCGAAAGTGGATGCCAAACTCTGTCAGAATACCTTATAGCCAAATAGCTTGTGGCGCGTTAAGTATTGTTCCTCTTTATTCTACCTCTGATAGCTGAATGCCATACTGTGCATAAGTGCCACAAAATAATGAAGGATCCATTTGGCTGCTTTCCAATGCAACTCATGTGGCTAATGCATGTATCTCGAGATCATAGATGATATCGCAATTACATTACTTCTTACTAGACCAACTAATAGGACCTGAACCAAGAGAGAAACTGTAGCCAAAAGTAGATTTCTGATGATCTAAGTCACCGCCCAATCAGAATTTGTGAACCCAATCAAGTCAATATCTACCCCTCCATGATAGTGAATGCCATCAGTATAAGTGCCACAAACATAATGAAGGATCCATTTGGTTTCTTTCCAATGTAGCTCATGTGGCTCTGCATGAATCTAGACACGATCCCAATAGCATACGATAAATCCGGTCGAGTGTGAGTCAAGTAAATCAAGCTCCCCACCAACTGATCGATAAAGAGTACCATCAACCAAGGGAGTAGAGCAATCTAAAACCAACTTAACCCCGGAAAGAAAAGGAGTAGGAGAAGACTTGCAATCAGACATCTGAAAATGAGCAAGAAAATCAAGAGCATACTTAGGTTGCAAAATCAAAATTCCCAAGTCAGATTGTGAAATCTAGATCCCAAGGAAGTAATGAAGCAGACCTAAGTCACCATGGAAAACTGTTGTGGCGATCTTCACAAAATCAATAATAGAGGAAGAGCTTCCTCATGATCAACAAGTCATCAACATAGAGAACAAGAATGAGTATGGAGTCATCTTTCCATAGAATATAAACATTTGGATCAGAGTGACACCTAGTAAACCCTGATGTAAGTAAAAAGGATTCCATCTTGGCATACCAAGCCCGAGGGGCTTGTTTAAGGCCATAAAGAGACTTCTTTAACTTACAAATGAGGGAGGGATCTTGGACATAACCCAGAGGTTGTTCCATATAGATCTCTTCCTCTAGGTCACCATGAAGGAAGGCACTCTTAACGTCCATTTGATGGACTTTCCATCTGTTCACTGCGGTAATGGATAGGGTTAGTCGAATAGAAGTCATGTTTACAAACCGGAGAAAAGGTTTTTCGGTATAATCAACCCCAACTATCTGGGAGAAACCCTTAGCTACTAATCACGCTTTAAAATTTTCATGTCTCCATCTACTCCATACTTTTTCGGAACACCCACTTACACCGAATGATTTTTCTTCCTTTTGGAAGAGGGGTGAGATCCCAAGTATCATTCTTCATGAGTGAGGAATACTCCTCATCCAGGTAAAAATCCCACTCAGGAATGGTTGGGCTGTGGATTAGGAAGAAAGAGTGGGGTCACTGAAATAACGTCTTCATCATCATCACATCGAAGTATCTCCAACTAAATCTCAACACTTTGCAAATTTTTCCTAGCCCAAAGAGGACCTCAGGAGGATCGAGGCTGAGTCAAAAGATTCTTCACTTGAGTGAGAAGGGACATTCCTCATCATCACTACTATCGGAATCAAAAGACTCAAATGTCGATGATTGCTCAGGATGAGAAGAGGAGCATGCTCAATAGTATCATCATCGATGAGTCGAATCCAAATCAATGAGCAAAAGAACCTCATAGGTGGAGAAGTAGAAGTCAAGAAGACTCATCGAACTTAACACTTCTCTCATATATAACTCATGAGAAGTAGGATTCATCAATCGATATCCCTTCACGCCATCGATACCCTATAAAGATACAAGGTTTGGATCTAAGACTTTCTTGAAAGTGCTTATCAACATCAATTTGAAGACTTGCATCCAAATCCAGGCTTCCATCCAAAGGGTGTCATCCTCTTACTACCTTATGTGGAACACGGTTCTAAATGTAATTTGCACAATTCACTACTTCAGCCCAATACTGCGGAGGAAGAGACTTCGAGTGAATCATACAAGTGGCCATATCTTTAAGAGTATGGTTCTTTCTTTCTACGACTCCATTCTTGTGAAGGGCTATAAGCAATTGTATGCTGCAAAGAGATCCCTTTAGAAGTATAGAAATCCATGAACCTATTGTTTACATATTCACCTCCATTGTCGGTTCAAGAACCTTGATAGACCGTTCCACCTATTTCTCAAAGAAGATCCTTAAAGTCTTGAAAATGTTCAAAGACTTCAAACTTAAGCTTAAGAAAATATACCCAAGTATATCGTGAAAAGTCATCAATGAAGGTTAGCACATAAAGAGCTCTAGTAAATGAAGGAGAAGGAAATGGACTAGAAATATCGCTGTGAACAAGATCCAAGGACAAGTAGCTCTCTAGGCTTTTTCCTTTGTCAAAGTTCTTTTTAGGATGCTTTCCAAGGGTATAACCCTCACAAAGACCCTTAGAAAACTTGACACGGGGTAACCCATTGACCATTTCATTTTTGGCTCAATTGTTTAAGATAGCGATAATTTAGATGTTTGAAATGCTCATGCCATAGCTTACTAACCTCATTTGCATGAGTGAGCAAGGCAAGTGGTCGTAGAATCAAAAGTAAAGTGGGAAAAGGTATATAACCATGAATGGTGATCAACCTTTCCCTCAGCCACTGTAGTGTCATTATTAAGCTCACGAATAATCACGAGTTAGGACCAAATTCCACTCGTATTCCTTCACCAAGGTGAGTAATTTGGTAAATCGATAGGAGATTGGTAGAGATATTAGGAACACTCAACACTTGGTTAAATGTTCCCCATCCATCTCTACCAATCCACTACGAAAACCGACACTTTGTCGTGTCATTACCCATCGTGATTTGGGACATTCCACAAGGTTCGATGTTGGAAAACTCAACATGCAAAGAACCCATGTGGTGCGAGGCACCAAAATCTATAATCCATGTCGATGAAGGAGAAACTCTGGCTACAAGGGCCTTTCCTTTCTTCTTATCATTTTTAGAACCTTTTAAATAGAATACTCGACCTTCGGAGCACTTTTTTTTATGGATTCAAGAACACTTATTTTATTCTTCTCAAGTAAATGAGATAAGTGATCAATCTATTTCCAAAAATAGTGGTGCTCGTCATGACCAGACTTCTTGCAATAGGAACACAAAAACTTGCTTTTTTGTGCCTTAGGCTCAGAAGTCAAAGTGTTTGTGTCATTTTTAGGTTTGGTCTTGGTTTCTTTCTTAGGTTGATCCTTTGTTTCTTTCTTCTTTTCAGTCTTCTTTCCCTTGCTAGTACTTTCTACAAGGGCATGTGACTTGGACTTGAGAGACCCCATTTGAATGAGTTTTCCTGTTCTCGAATGAGTTGGGATGAAAAACAATCAAAGGAGGGCATAGTCCAAGCATCGCCCAAAGCATATTTTGTAGCATAGAAAGTTGACACGAAGACAGAATATTCGGGACCTAGCTTAGAGAGAATCGACAAGATTAGTTGAGAATATTTCTTCTCTACTTGACATCCCTTTAACAACAATCTAATGTGGACAAATTTTGAGAAGAAAGCTTGTAGGTTTTCAAAGTCACTAGGATTTAACCCTAGTAGTTTGTTTTCCAACTCATGCACTCTCATGTCATCTAGTTGTCCAAACATCACATCCAACATTTTCCACGTAGATTTAGGTGTTTCGAGATGCCTCAATGTGGAAGAGAAAGTCAGGAGAAACAAACATGCAAAGAAGACCTAAAGCTTCATCACTATGGTTTAACCACTTAGATTTTTTAGGATCGTCATTTGGTTCAGTCTCTAGTTCCCATGGTGATGTGATATAACCCTTTACCCCTTAGTTTCATAATCATTTTTGATCTCCATTCAAAGAATTTGAATGGCGTAAGGAAAGGAAGGAAAGTGATGTGTGTGTGTGAAAGTACATCCATAGTGAGAGAGAGAGAGAGAGAAGAATGAGAGAAAAAATGTAGAAAAGAAACACAACCACCTAGGACAATATAACAACCCCCCTACTTTTGGCACTTTATAGTTTAGTGTGTTGATTACAATCGGGTCCATGCGTGTAGTTTGAAACACTTGGTAACTCATCTTGCAATCAGCGTAATAACGCAAGAGATGAGACCACAACAATATTTCGTGGAGCGCAACAAATAGGACACCGTAAACAAGAACAAACAAAAAAAAAGGAAGGAGGTGAAAGCCAATCCTGGGTGTGAGAAAAAGCATCTCACGTCGTAAATGAAAACCCCCTCATTGTAGATCGTGGCGGATGCTCACTAGTCACAAGCAATAATAAGGGTAAAATACAATGATTGATGAACTCAAGATGAGTCCAGATGATCTTCAGAATGCCGAAAGGCATGCGGAAGACAAAGAGGTGCTCAGAGTGTCATTGCACACTTGAGCGCACGATTAGTAAAAAAATTGACACTAATGCCTAAAAAAATCATTTAGAAACGCTCCAAAAAATTATTTAGAAACGTCCAATCTGGCTAATTTAGAGCTATAGGAGTTTTAAAAATGAAAAAAAAAAACGTTAATTTAAAAGACGATTTAAAAAATATTTACTAAACGTAAATGATAATCATAAAAAAATTAATTTAATTAATAACGATTATTTAATATCTAATTAAAAAAATTAATTAAATATTATGAATTAATTAAGATTTTTGAAAAAAATCCTAATTTAAAAGGATACTTCCCTCTTTGTAAAAAAGAAAGCTTTTTGATTGATTTAGAAAGAAATTTTGAAAAAAAATACTTACCAAACTTTTAATAGCTTTTGTGTTTTAAAAAATTAGAAATTATTTAAAAATACTTTCCAAAAACATAAAGAAAACTTACCAAAAAAATTCAAAACTTACCAAAAAGTGCGAACTTACCGAAAATGTGCATTTTTTAATGTGTAGGTTTTGTTTTGTAGGAATTCGATGGTTGAAGGAATCCATGGCCAACACAGAAGTCTATTGGAAAACCAAGACGTAGCCACGGTTTGGGAGGAGGGAGGCACCCTCCACGAGAGCACACCACGAGCCATGAGCAAAACACACACACAAATGGTTGGAGAGCAAACAACGGTTGGAGAGGATCACACAATGGTTGGAGGGCACGCAGAGTAGCCATGGTTTTGGAGGAGGTCACGGGTAGAGGATGCGGCCAGCCAATAGGGACAACAAACGCAGGTGGAGTCAACTCAAATACACAGTGTGTGAGGGCAGCGATGCACATGAGGAGCCTAATGCTGTGGGATACGGATAACATGAGCAATAAAAATGCCATGGTAGGGAGGCAATGAGGGGCAGCGTGGAGCTCGTTGGAGTGTAAAATTCCGTAGGCAAAAAAATAGCTCATAAGAATAGTAGCTTGAATTTCTAGTAGCTCAAATCAACAGGGCCGGAAGAAATCGAGTCCCGAGCAAAGAGCACCACTCACCAAACAACCACAGGGTAGTGGTTAAACACGTCCACACAATTTTTTAAAAAGAATCTGTATTCTGCAAACCCACCATGCAAAAAACAAAGAGAGACCAAAAAATAGAGATCTAAACAAATTTTCAGTTTAATAAAAAAATTAAAAAACCAAAAAGGAACAACCTCTATTTTAGTTGATCTACCAGATTTAGCTACAACTAGCTAAATGTAGCTGCAAAACCCTGAAAAACTCGAGGAGATCTGCACATGCACGAAGAACAAGAAAACCAAAAAACTTTCCAAGAGCAAGAATGTTAGATACATTAGCAAGGAAAAACCAGAAAATAATGATCAAAAACTTGCACGAGGAGTTAATAAAAATGAAAAACAAGAGTAATCACAACTCAAAAAAATGAGTGCACGTTTACCCGATCTCAGCTCTGATACCATGAAAGAGTTGACGGATCGTATCGAAACTGTGCACCATGATGAAGTTACACTCTGGTTGAATCGTAATGGCTCCAACGTAATCACAAGGAAGAATCAATCAATAACTGAATAACTTGCATAACAGAACAAAGCTTGCACATGTAGAGAAAAGACAACGAGTGTCTTGGCATGCTCATAAATGAATAGTAAAAGGGTACATATAGGGTGCTGAGTAACCCTAGTGCATGAAACACATGTAAACCTAAACCTAAACCTAAACCTAACCCATGTGAGATGACCCTCCAATATGTGAGGAGGACACATAGGATAACTCACACCAATAGACGCACACCCTCATTTCCCTCGTCAAGGAGTCTTCCTAAACCAATCACACCACCATCTCCCACTCCACTAGATACACTCGGATCTCCTCCTAACCCCATATATGACTTCTTACTCCGAAAATATCCTATAATCTCTCAATCCTCCCAATCTCCAAAATTGGTGGATCGCATTCCACCCACATCCCATTTTGACAATTCTATTTCATCCACCATTAATAGGCATGTCCAGCCTCAAACTCTTAACACACATATCCCCATTTATCTTTTACCACAACAACCTACCCGACTTCAACAACCACATCATGCCCTTATTGCTCAACATCAACCTATACAACAAAGCCCAACTTGTGACACATGTTAGTCCTTACCAAGTAGCTCCCCAAACACCTACATATCCACAAATTAATCAACTATCTTATCAAACCATTCCGCAAACATCCTATCCAAAAAATTATCAACCACCTTATCAGATGCTTCCCTAACTACCCACACACCCAAAACACATCATTCACCTTATCAAACTAATTTTCAAACCACACAACCGATCCAATCTCAACCTTATAACACCTCCAATGATCTAATTCATGCCTTAATAAATTGGTTGGCTAGTTTAGAAACCTTTACCATAGCACCCCAAAACACCTTATCCTATGAACAAATCTGTAATGAACCGATTCATCCATCGGTTCCAATCAAACCCTATCCCCCTCATTGGAAACTTCCCACATTTACTAAGTTCAACAACAAGGAAGATCCCCAACAACATCTCCTCGCATTTAAACACGCATGTTGTCTTATTGCACATGATCACGATCTACTTCTTCACACTTTCCCATGTCTTTGTTTGGTCCTGGGTTGACTGGTATAACAATATCCCACGACATTCCATATTCTCCTTCACCCAACTTGCATAGTTGTTCTTAGAACACTTTTCTATCAATATCACACACAAAACTACTATCTCTGATCTATATACCATTCGACAGTTTGAAGATGATCCCATCACCAACTTCATCGCATGATGGCATGATGTTATAAACCAACTATCCTTCACTATCCCACAAACCAAACTCATCAAATTATTCTCATGTTCGTGTGCAAAACATATATCATCTATTTTGTAGATCCAATCATTTCAAACCTTTGATGAAGCTTTCACAATGGCTTGCAAGCTTGAAACCCGTGCCATTGAGCAGGGTCATCTTAAACTAAGTTCAATTAAATAAAAAATGGAACCTACTAAACCATTCACACATAATGATGAGTTCAATGTTGCGGCTAACACTGTGGTCATTGAACCCTCATCCCCATATAGATCAAGTACATGGTCTCAACAACAATCCCCTTAATCAATAGCCAACTACACTTCATTGGGAGAATCATATAGCTCCATGTTTGACAAATTGATGACTATAAAATACATCCAACTTCCTCCCATATGACCCGTGGACAACTCACAAGCCAAGCCTATTTGGTATCACAAAGCCCACTATTGTAAATATCATCGAGTCAAAGGTCATGACATTGAGAGATGTCATTCCTTCAAAGATCATGTCCAACAACTCATAAATCAAGGGGATATCCAAATTGATACCTCCACTGCGCAAACTAATCAACCACCAACAAATCAAGCCACACTCTTTACATCTCAACTATCGAATGCTTATATGATTGACACTATCAGTCAAGATCTTATCTTATCACCAACTCCACATGTTCCCATAGTGGACATTATTCCCACCTCTTATTCAAAACCTATCACACCTACATCAACTTTCACTACCTATCCTGAACCTACACCTTCTCCTATCCTTATCACATCCACATCAAATTCAACTATACCATCCACTTCTACCACTTCAAACACACCCCAATCTACCACATTAGATTCCTCCTTAGCACTTATTTTAGCCCCACTCATATCCACACATATCCCTATGTCTCTCACACCTATTCATTCACCGACATCTTCATCAAACACACCTGTTACTACACCTACATTGCTCACAACCATCCCAACTAAACTCAGTTCTACTACATGCACCCTTACAACCCTACCTTTGACGTCAACCCCCTTAGCAAACATATCATTCTTACCCCTAGAAACATTTATGAAACAACCAGTCCCTTCTACTTCTACATCCAAAATGCTCTTGCATTTTCTGCATTACCCATACCTATAAGGTCTACTCCATCAGTCATCACATCACTCACATCTCCACATATTACAAATATGCCTACATCCCTATCTATCCCAACTACCCCTATATCTATCATACCAAAAAATACACCTATCCCTACCTTGACATCTTTACCTATATCTTCACCCATGGCCACATCACCCAATCTACCCCAATATTCTTTACCTAATCCTTCTATCACACCAACCCAATCCTCTTGATCTGCAACCCTATCAAAGATACCCTTTGAATCATCTACTGAACCAACATATCCACCTAAATCAAATAAATATGGGTTTCCTTCTCCCTCTACAAAATCAACTCTTCCCATGCCAAAACCGAAACAATCCACATCTCACATAGATATCATTAATCGTATCATACAAACACATATCTCTCCATTAACGTCCTCATCTTGTTTTAGGACATTTTCTCCATTAATAACCACACCACCACTATCATATCTTCCAGTTGAGATTATAATTATCCCTGCTAGAGGTAAATCATCTCGGTTAAATCTAAATCTCGGGGTAAAAATCCCCGATAATCCCCTGCACATCCTCATAAACAATCAAAGTTTTCCCTCTTCTCAACAATCCAATGCCACAACATCTATTTTAGGATCATTCTCTCCATCTATGACATCTTACAACAATCGATCCACATCCAAACAATACAATCCTTCAAAAAAATTTGATTTGTCCTCCAAAACATGAAATTCACCCATCCAATCTACATCCATTTTTTCTCCTAACTCCAAGCTGAAATATCCTATCAAAACCCACAAGAGTTACCTTCCCCATGACACTTCAATGGGGTCTTACGTAGATATATTTCACATTTAACTCAAATATCTTCCATCACACTTCCTCCCATTAAATCCTTTAATCCCTATGGTCCCAAGCCATCATGGTTCAATCCTAATTACAGTTGTGCTTATCATTGTACCCCAGCCATGACATCGAACATTGTAAGGAATTTTAGAAAATCATCCACAACCTTATTGAGAAAGATGATTTCCTCATTCAGGGGAAAGTTCCTTCTCCATCTACATTGAATCCAATTCATATCCTATCTATCGGGTTTCCCATGATTCCTTCATCCACATCATCCCTTAATATCCCGCCTGCACGACATTCCTCCTAAGGAAGGTCCTCCATTATTCATCAATACTACTTATCTTTCCAAGCACACTTGTGGTCTCCGATCGTTTACCCCATCCAAATCTAAAATAATCTCATCTAAACTCTTTCGACATCCTTTAACTCCTTCACATTTAACTTATTAGGGGAACAAATTTCCCTCTCCCTTGAGAACATCATCTGTACAACTCCCTTGTTACTAGGGGACTTTGCTCTTTGACATTGTTTTGTCTACCTCCTTCATATTCATCCAATCTAAACTATTTTTGCCCAAATCCTCACTCATTTTAAGTCCACCATTATTGCCATATTTATGCCTCTTTTGGGGCATCATATTTTTCATTGAAGTCCTCTTTTGAGGCCATGTTTGTCTCTCCATTGAGGGACCCCTTTTTCTCGAAGTCCACCATTGTGGCTATATTTGTGTCTCTTTTGGGGCATCATCTTTTTCATTGAAGTCCTCTTTTGAGGCCATGTTTATCTCTCCATTGAGGGACCCCTTTTTCTCGAAGTCCACCATTGTGGCTATATTTGTGTCTCTTTTGGGGCACCATCTATTTTGAAGTCCACCATTATGGCTATATTTGTGTCTCTTTTGGGACACTGTTTATTTCATCAAGTCCTCCTTTGAGGCCATGATTGTCCTTCTATGTTTATGTCTCTCTTGGGGCATCATTTATTTTCATCAAAATCCACCATTGTGGTCATATGTTTGTTTCCTTTAGGACATAGTTTTATTTCCTAGCTTGTCTATCATCTCATCTTGTTGCAACTTAATGTCTTCCTTCTCTTGGTGGTAAACCAGAGACATAACCTCTTAATGCATTGCACTTGCGACTAGTCTATTGTTAGCATATCTACCAATGAGCACTTAGTTACATCCTTAGATTATTCCTCCATCCTTAGCCCCTTCCATTTTTCATTGTAATGATCTAAATTATGTGGTCCACCTTCACTACTTTGATGTGACCCATAACCATTACATCCGTCACCTTCTCATTCTCCTATTGCAGCCATGCAAAGGGTCCAGGGTGTCTCTTGTACATTCCTTATCCCCTCTTAAGTGGTTTACTTAGCTATTCCCGAGACTCCCCCCATGTGAATCTCAAATTCACGTATGTAAAAGGAAAAATCAAATTCATCAAAAATAGACTGATCCCTTGAAGGACAACTATTCATGTAAAAAAAAAAAAAAGCATACAAATCAAAAATCAAAGAAAATCAAAAGAGATAGACTCGATCCCTTAAGGATGGCTATCATATTATTCTTGCCATCCATATTATGTATAAAGTAGACCATACCCTCGAAGGATGGCTACTCTATTATTATGGCATCTTGGAAGGTTTTCCACATTGATCAGCCTTCCTTTATCAACATTTTCATAAAGCTTTTTACTATTGTTCTTTCCCTTTCCTAGAGCTAGGGCATAGACTTAAGGAACACCACCTTTGGAGATCCCTCTTCCCATGTACAAGTTACATCTCCAATCCTTTGTCATGTCAACATTAGGATTACGAGCATCTTTCATCCATATTTCCTCATGGTATTTTGTTATAACTAACTATCATTGGTTATGTATTAACACCGATATCGGTAGTAAGTGCAATGCCTTGAGTGGTAACCTTTCTTATTTATCTCCAATCCAGTTCGAAACATAGTTTCCATGTACGCCCTTGCTACAACTATGTTCCATTCATCTCATCCAAATCATCTTTTATAAAAATCACATCAAATTTCACACTATGAATTTTATATCTATCCATCATCTTCATGTCTGTGTTTACAAATATACTTTTTGGTTTGTGAATTCTAATTGATCACCATTGTAGTTTGCAAATCCTACTTGAGGATCATTCTCAAGGAAAGTTCATTATCCTGTAGCTCCTTATCTCTCAACATGTTCAACAACATCTTTGATCCATTTCTCCTCACTCTCCATTTCCACTCATCACCATTTGTCTCCACATCATCCTTCTCACCTTTCGTCCCCTTACACGATGCCAAATATCTTACTTGTCTTTCCTCTTGAGTTTCCCTTTCACTCTTCTACTTTTAGTTTAACACTCTTACTTAACCATCCATACAACTAGAGAATCTTAGTTAAGGTATATATTCTTCCTTGGATCCTCATGTTGTAGAAGATTCTCCACCATTTCCTCTTTCAATATACAATAATCACCACAAAAAATGTATTTCTGCTCCCTCTTTTCCACTTGACACTCTTGCATCATCACTCCCACCAGGTGGGCATCCCAATTAAGGATTTCCCTTACACTCACCATCTACACTACATATGTTCCTCCATCCACTCATGTTACACTCCTTTGTTTCCTTGTTCCACTCAATCTTTTCATCATTTTTCTTCTTCTTCGGTTTGGCGATCCTACTTAACCATCCCCGTCATAGGGGAAATCTTACTTAAGAGTTCCTCTTAAGAATGGTTTTCTATTTGACCCTTCCACCTCCCATCATATCTTCCTCATCTTCTATCTCCCACCTCTCATCGTACTCATCCACTCCAACCAACCCTTCCACACATGTATCCAATACAATGTTGTCTTTCTCCTTCCATATCATCACTGCTGGTTTGGTGATCTTACTTAAATCCTCCTGCGGCATGGCGATCTTACTTAAGAGTCCCTCTTAAGCATGATTTGTCATCCTACACTCACCCACTACCCCACATTCTCTCCATCTACATTTTCTCATCATTCCCCATCATCACATCCTCTCACCTCCTCTTCCATTCATGCAAACACCACTTCCTCCTTGCCCCGTTTTCATCTCCATCATCCATCGTTGGGTAATCTTACTTAACCATTTCTTCTCCATTCATTTCGTGTCTTGTTTCTTCATTTTTATCTCATTCATTCTCATCCATTGCATCCTCTCCTTGTCTTCATCTTCCTACACATCATTATCCCTATTTTCTTTACTCTTTCCACTCTATCTTCTAGAGTTCTCCCACATATCTACCCCCATATTTACCCGTCATTGTCATTGGTCTTCCCCTAACATTCTTTCATCATCATCTTATTTTTTTGTACTAGTAATTATCAATGGACTTCTCCTAAAAATCACTCATCCCCATTCTACACATCCTGAATCCTTTTCTTTGACCTCCTCCATTCTATCTTCATTCCTTCCTTCCTCTGTGCCCTCTAATCATTATCGGGGACTTCTCCTAACGTCCCTTCATTTGCATTACCCCTCCCATTCTTTGTTTAATTTCTACCTCATCTCATCATTTTTCCCATCTTTCCCTACTGATCATTATCGGTGGATTTCTCTAACATCCATTCACTAGCATTGCCTCTCTATCCCATCCTTTCTTTTTCCTCGCCACCTCCCCATCTTCCATTCTTCCTTTCCAAATTCTTCACTGTCTTCATCATATACCCTCTCTCTATTTTCTCGTCATAAACTTATCCTCATCTCATGCATCTCCACATCTTTTCCAATTGATGTCATTCCTCCCCTCAAGCTTCTCTTTACGCTCCTTGTGCTTCTCACTCTTTATCAAATATTTCTATTCTTGGTTCCCTTACATAATTTTCTTCATTTTCTTCTCCTCCTTTTTGATCCTCATCTTATTTCACTTCCTCTACATCGTCCTTCTCCCCATTTTACCTTGCACTTCCTCCTTACTTCCCCATTGATAACCTAACTCTTCAGCATTGTCCCATCTCCTTTATCATCTCATCATCCACATGCATTTCCATGTGGTCAGTTCCATATTCTTTGCCTTGGATTTCCTCACTATGATCTATTTCCTTCAATTTTCTTTGCTCTATCATCTCTTTCATTTTCCATTACCTCTTTACTTTCCTCTGCTTCATCCTCCTTCACACCTTTCATTTTAAATAACTCTCTCTCTCTTTCATAATTTCACCTCTCTAATTTCACCCTCTATTTCTATTTTTCTTGTCTTCTTTTTTTCCTTCTTCATTTCCCCTTTCTTTATAATCCTTCTTTGTTATCTTCTTCCTCCCCTTTCATTCCTTCTTTTCTCCTCCTCCATCTCCATCCCTCTATTCCATACCCCTGTCACCTTCACATTTGATCTTTCTTACTCTTCTCATAATCAACCAATCCTCCTATCTATTCCCTTTTCTCTTTCTCAACATCCCTCACATCTGGCATTCACGGTCAATGCCAATGTTTCTTTGTTTATGTATCACCATCTATCCCTTTCATTACTCGTTCTTGTTCTTCTCTTTGAAATATTAACCTCTTCTCTTTTTCGATAACCCCTGTCACATCTTTTATCTTTTTCAGTCCTCTTGTAAGGACATCATCATATCCATTTCTAAGAATCTCTTCCCATCTTCCTTTGAAATTTTTGTCTTGGAAGATACCATAACGGCCATCACCTATCTGATCTTGTTCTCTTCCATGAATATTTTCTCTACTTTTGTTTTGTCACAAAATTATCTCTATCATACTATCAAAGAAATGAGACTTCTTTATCTTCTTCACCTTATAATTTTCTAACACTTATGCATATTTCCTATGAAACATGATTGCCATCATATTTATCACCCTTTTAGGAAATTTTATCTCACCTTTTCTATCATATCTGCTCATCATGTGCACATTTATGAGTATTCCCCTAGGATATCTTATTTCAACATCCATCTATGTCTTATGTTGGGGCACCTTTTCATCCTTGTACTTGTCAACACATATAACTCACTTTGTGTCCTTCTCATGCCCCGTGTTGGGGCATCATTATCTTCATCCACATCCCTTTTGCGGACACATGATTTTTCGTATGATTCCTCGCAGACAAAGGATTTCACACATATTTTCACTTTCAGTTGCACATATTTTGATGTTTTCCTATGACCCATTGGTCATCTTGGTTTACATCCATACTACAGTGGTCTTCACCCACTCATTGGTCTATAGAACATTGTCATCTCTGTCTCCATTGAGACCACAATTGTCCTCTACCAATGTGATATTGGAGTCACCGCCATAATTTTTTTCATTGTTATTGCGATCCTTTTTTTTCCTAAGGCATCTTGCCTTTGGTCATGTCTTCATCCATCCTCGAACACATATCTCATCTAACCCTTTTTATTTTTTTCTCATGGCTTGCTATCGCAAACCACTCAACAAAAAGGGGCAAATGTAGACACCAATTTTTGGTATAACGCCCCTCCGTCATCTCACATTCATGCAATTTCCATTCTCACTTTTATTTTTCTTAAATTAAATGAAATCCCATCCATTTTCTCACCTTATTTAATTAATTATCAAATGGGATCCATGTAGACCCATTTGATAATTCAAATTTTGGCATTATCCCCATCTCTCACAAATTATTCAATCCATGGGTATTAATATACCCATCCGACACCCCTTTCTAAATGGAATCTATCATCTCACCTACCATGTCAATCATGCTCCCCACTCCATCTAATAATTCAAGCCGTGGTCCCCACGTGATCACATCATATCTCTTAACTTGGGTTACTCTACCCAACCCCAGTTACTTGTTAACCCCAATCTAACCTCACATCCAAGCTATAAATATGGGTTTTCCCCATATTTCAAACCCCGACCGATATATTTTTCAAGAATACCTAGAGAACCTAGACCTAGAGACCTAGGCCTAGAGAAGAGAAGAAAGAGTTTAATTAAGTTCTGCAAGTTTGAGGGAGAAATATTTGCCATAGTTCGTTATCTTATCATCTGGATGCCAAGTTCATCTCCATAGTAAAGTACAAGCTAAGTCCTCTTGTCATTTTAGTTACTTGTCATTTTATATTCCATTATTTTTGCATGATAACTACTGTTCATGATCTATTATTATCTTGTCTGACACAGGGGTTGACATCCTCCAAGGGAGTTAATATCCTCTTGGAATCGACACTGTCTAGGCAACCCCCACATATTGTGATCTAATCTTATCTATTTCAGTTTTGCAGATCTAGCTTCTTTATATCATGCATCTATCTTCTTTGTGCCCGTAGATCCACATCTAGCATCTGAGGTCCTAAGCCCTCCATCATTTGAAGTTGCTTTGGTGGCTCCTAGTATCGGCCTTCACCCCGCTCGAGAATGAAGTTTCATTCACCCCACTATATAGAACTAAGTTTCCTATATATATATATATATATATATATATTTTTCATAGATGCATTATCGTGTTCCCCTCTTATTACACTATTGGTGGATCATAGTTTGATTATTCACTAGATAGTTGTTGATCATATGTGGATTATCATTGAGATATTTCTTACATTGTTGTTGTATTTGTTAGCTATTATTGGGTAGGTATAATGTTTAACTTGAGTGTGCAGATGACAGGTTTCATCACATGAGAAACATGGGACTCAAGGGGGGATGTCTCGAACCAGCACAATGGGCCCTAAAAGGCCAAAGTTCCTTCCTAGTTTATTTTTCTATGGGTCACCTTTCTTGACCTTGGTCTTGTTGTGGATTATTTAAACCCCCTTGTGATGTTGTATTATTATTACCTTCTTATCTTATTGGTTTTTCTAACCCCTCTTATTATGAAATTGTTATTAATAATTCTAATCCTCTTTTCTATTAGCTTTGACCTTGAGTTTAACTCTAACCCCTTGGATTTTATGAAAATTTGTTTATGTCTTTCTTTAGTCTTCCTAATGGAGGATTTGGACACCTAATCATGGATTAGGTGAGCCCAACAACCTCTCCTAAATGTCATCTTTCCCCAAACTCGGATTTGGGAAAAGGTGACATTTAGGAGGTGTATAAGGCAAGTTATGGACTAAATTTTCCTTGGAAAGAGCCCCTAGGCCCTATACCTAGGGGTAGGTGGGATCCTTCCAAGGAAAATTGAGCCCATTTGGCATTTTCACCCCTTTTTCTCCCTCATCTTTTATAAAATTTCTTGATTATGTGAATGGTGTTGGGATGTGGGCATCCTCCATGATTTCTTGGATATTTCTTTTCTTATCTTTTAATTTGGGGTTTTGGGGAGAAATTTTGGAGATTTTGGATTGGTTGAAGCATAGGTGGAGGGTGACACTTGTCACCCTCCCATTTGGTCCTTTGTGTTGCTATTTTCTATATCATCCCCTCTTGTGGAAGGGATTGGGGTTACTTGCTTCATTTTTCTTGCTTTGGGTTTGCTTTTGGGAGCTTGCAAGGAGAAGGAAGTGGATTGTGGAAGCTTGGGTTGGAACACTTGCTTAATCTTGAGGTAGGATCTTACCTCAAATTTCTTCTTATTTGAAATGGTTAAAATTGTGTTGTGTGGATTGGAATTGGTTGTTCAATTTTCTCTCATTTTTTTTCTCATACAATCTTACATGCATTGGATTTTAGCATGTGTGGGAAGAGGGAAGAATCCCTTTTTTACTCACCCTCATGTTTAATGGACAAGCTTGAGGGAACTATGGTTTACCCCTTCATTTGGTTTGAAGGGCATGGAGGGATAAGGGGAGAATTTATGGAGAGATAAGGAGAGTATTATGATATCTCATGGAGGGATAAGAAGAGTATTATGATGTCTCATGGAGAGATAAGGAGATGGTGGCTTACTATGGTTAATTTGGTTCTAAATTTGGAAATTTATGGGATATCTTATCCCCTCTTCCCTCATTGAGAATTTTGGTGCTTCTCAAGTCTTTGATTGATTATATTGCATTATTTTTGGGGTGTTACTCCCAAGTATTATATCCTTTCTTGATTTTTGGTTAAAAGGAACGATAACCATATCGTAACAAGAAAAGAACTCGATGCTAATCAAACACCATGATCAATAAGATGAAATCAATTCACTAGAATAACTTTACATAAAACCATTGCAAACAAATGAGCAACAATATCATATATTACTATGGAACTCAATGAAATACAATGAGAATGAGCCTTTCTTATATATGCAAGGAATAACAATCTAAGAACCATTCAAGGTCATGTAGATCAACCCATAAATCAAGGAAAGAACTAGTCAAGACCATAGATTTAGGAAAGAACTAGACATCAAGGATCTAGTCAATACCATAGATCAAGGAAAGAAATATACCTAACAACTAGATAATATCCCCCTAATATCTAAATAAATAAAAAATAAATATCCACACACATAAGTGGGTGAGGATAAATACAATAAAGGTAAATAAAGTACCTATGTGAACATGAGCTAAGGTAAATACATACTCTAACACCCCCTCAAGTGAAGATAGGGAAAAAATAGAAGTGGCATGTCCATAGTATGAGTCTCGATAACTAGGCCTAATGAGGTACTCATGTATAATATATCCATGAAGAAATATTGAACTAAAAGAAGGAAATAATCATGCTAGAAGGAAAGAGAAAGAAGAAGAAGAAGGAATATGCTCTCACGAACACCCCCAAGAAAAACTTCTGAAACCCCAAGCATTCTACGCAAATCAAGGTAGCGAGGTGATACAAAAGGCTTCGTACAGATATCTAGAACTTACTACTTAGTTGGAATGTACTCTAAGTAAAGAACTCCATCCTAAACCCTCATAGTTAGATCTGGAATGATTTCCTTTAGTTCTAGAACTCCATCACTTAGTTCGGAACTCCATCACTTAGTTCCAAAACTTTTGGACTTAGTTCGGAACCGAACTCCTACATGTAGCTTTTAGCCAACCCTCATAGCTAGATGCGGAGCGATTTCCTTTAGTTATCGGAACTTCTCTAAGTTCTTTGGGCACGGAACCGATGAGAATTATAAGTGGAATTTATTATTTCCACAACTTCCAATGATTTAGTAATCGGTGATCCTTTCAATCGAGGAGTAGATTGGAAGATTTCCGATTCTTCATACTCATAGATCTAGGGATAACTATCGCATTTATCAATAAAATAGTATAGTATATTAAGTTGTCAAATCCATGATCCAATTCAAGAAATATCTATTTTGGGCACGATTTGGTTCTATCTGAATCGGTAGGACAATTATGGTTGTAAATAAACCTGTGGATGAAGTATATATATGTAGACCTATAGATAGATAGTAAGATAGAGAGATATAGATATATACATAGATAAACACGTAGAGAGATAGAAAGAGATAGTACGTTTTTGTAATGCAGAACATTTTATCAATAAAATAGCCATTCCTGTTTTGAGAGTATATTAAGTTGTCAAATCCTATTTCAAGGTGGAGCAAGGGCCCACTGTTCCAAGAACCAGGATCTTAATTTTATTAGTATTTATATTTCCAGAGAAAATAGTATAGATCGATTTATTACGCACGCAAATGCTTTTGTAGTGCCCACATTTTATATACACAAATACAACAAGTAAAATTCCAGGGATAATTTTTTTGACTTGCAAATCTTACTACACATAACATAACATGGGATTTAATTATAGAAATCAACACACATGCGACAATCACATAAGTCATCGACTCACATAGACACATGCAAGCGACATCGACATGTCGATACCACACTCTTCCCAACGAAATGAATACTAGGAAAGACCCAACCACAAGAAACGTGACTATAGGAACGGTGAACCCACGACATATCATTACTTTAACTGTATTTTTGGTTAAAGTTAACATTCCAAGGACATTTTGAGCAAGGATAAATTTCCTCGTTTGTCCACCTAAATTTTCTTAAGTTTGTTCCGCGGTTAAAAAAAAACAATTCCACCTTCTCAAGTTGGCTTCTTATACTTTATATAAATTTCCATAACTGACATACATAATTTTACTACAAATAAATAAATCAAATTGCATACAAAGTACTTAATTATCCTATTATTATGCAAAAATATTCTTCTCCAACGTTTATTTGATGTCTACAGTTTTACCCTTACAACTCAAACGAAAGTGACTTGATGCCCAAAACGCAATCAAAGGATTTGACGGAGATATTAGATACAGGGCAACCTTGCACCAAAATGATTCTCGATTCACACTAAATTTATTTCTCTACCATTGTTATTATAATTTGAAACTTATTGAATTCCAACAAGATTTATATATATCTATATATACATATCTTTTGTTTTCTCATAGTTTGGTAGCACCAAGGTGACTCATATTCTTTGAAACATTTGATTATGTTTAATTAAGTTTTAAGGACTTCATGAGTGACCTCCATCCTAATCTTAAATCTCGTTCTCATCTTAGGATATGCTTATACATCGCACTATGGTCTCGTTCATAGCATTGTTGTGTAATCGTAATCGTTATGGTCTCGCTCATAGAGTTACGAAGTATTTGTAATCAGAGTTAAACTGCTGCTGTAGTATGCTTAGACTACCATCAGGAAAGGGGTATATGGTCGGAAGAATTGTAAACCATACACGAACCACAAGTGACACCTCCTAATCAGCTGAGGTTTGGTTTCTTCCATTATGCACTCAATGACCTACGCCTCAACTATATAAGAGTTTAAGGCAGGTGGACAAAATTATACTAAACCACATTCAAGGACATACCAAGGTGTTATTTTGATAGAATCCAGGGTTGCACCGCTTAGTCGTTCCTTCGAACAAGGACTCATAAGGTGACTTCTAAGGTGATCTTCAACACTCAGCATGGTGTTGGACCTGAAGAGAGGACATTCTTCTCGCGATTACCAAAACTAGAAGGAAACCGCATACTCTGGATAAGGTTGGACCATGTTATTCCTAAAATATGGGTTCACGACAATGTCGCTAGACATAAAGACTATGACGGTAAACTCCAATGAGGGGTTTTATTTACCTAACCTATGAGGTCTCATCAGGTGCAAAGTTTAAGGTCGTTCTTCGGTTTTAAATTTCTTATATGGTAGGAAGGGATCACACATACAGGCAAGTTATGCACGAATATTTTATTAGGGTTGAGTGTTCCCATTAAAACTCATTATTGTGTTTGCAAGGTAAGAAGGTAACCCTATAATTAATTTAATCATTTATTAAATACTGAGAAGGTACTACAATGTATTAACTTCGATTTCAATTTACTAAGTATAAACCAAACACTTTTTTTTTCCATATACAACTAAAAATCAAATTGAACTGGTGATTAGAAGTACATTCCATAAGTATCCCTAAAACTAGCATATCATGCATGTTAACAAATCTCATTTATAATTTTTCAGTAACAAGAGACTACATTACACAGTTATTCATTTTACAATGACCTATAAGAGTTACAAAAATAATAATTAAATTTCACATCGCCTTCTTCGTCGTCATTCATCCATCCTGCAAAACCCACGTGAGCATGATATCAGTGATAATTCGCTGGCATGGCATCCCCCTAATCAATCATAATTGTCATTTTTCAGTTTCCCATTTACATCAGACAACAATTACAATTTTCCAATCGAAATAAAAAGTCTATAAACATGTATTCCTTGCATTTCATTTTTCTACATTTTATAAACCCAGGAGAGAGAAAGAGAAAGGAAGAGAGAGAAAACATCATTTTGTCAAAAGTTCCAATACACACAACAAGTTTCATTTTAGTGTTTTAAACAGTTATTTACGTGTGTAAAAAGTTTCCAGGATGAATTGGCAACCCTACGAGAGTCCGCAGTTTTCTACTTTTACATTTTCTCACTAGCTACAAAATGTACAAAATGGGCTCGGAGGCTAAGAAATACTTTCCAAAGGTTATCTTCCGATGAGCACGCACATCCCGATTAACTTTCTACGTGACCCCAGATATACCAAGAGCTCATTGCAACTGACGGAATTGAAAAGGAGCGCACGGTTTACGTTTGGCGGCTAGTTTTCCGGGTCACTGGTCGTAGTTCACCCAGTTGTAAAATGACAAAAGTTAGCTCGAGCACCCAGAAAACCACATCCATAATTGACGTTTGATGGAGAAGCACGCAACGAGACATCTCCTACTAGTTCCCCTATGTAACGAGAATTCATCAGAGTCAACGGGACTGAGAACTAGACAACCATGTTCAAACGGCGACAAGTTTTCTGGAGTGACAAGACGAAATTGGACCAGTTTGACCTCGTCAAACTACGACCGGAGGCCTACAAAACGGCTTCACCAAACTATCCCGAAAAGTGCTCTTTCCTATACCGAATGTTCCATGCATTTGTCTAGTATAAACGCCAGGGGTTTGCGAAGACAAAACGTGATTTCTCTTTCCGGGTTTCAAATGGTGGTCCAAAACGAAAGTCAACTTCCCAGTTTTAACAACTCCCTACTGTTGTAAACCGATGTAGCAGGGCTCCTATAAGAGCGTCAAAAGGATGTCAAATGATCGTTTCGGGTCAAACCAAAAATCAAGGCGACTCCTCGTATACCAAAGTACGTGAATGAAACTTCACATCTCGTTTCCAGAGTTGCGAAGGGTGCTTAGTGAGTCTCCGAAAAATGCAAAATTTAACTATTTTAAGTAGGAAGAAGGTCAACTTAATCAATGGAGAGTCAAATTTGTCTGGTCGATAAAACGATACTGGAGCGATCAAAAGGGGTAAGAGTTTTCTAGATCATCTCGAAGTGAGGGTGATAGTTCATGGTTTAAAGTAGGTGAGTTATAATGGCTTTGAGAGTTGCGACATGACACTTTATTGTTTTGCAATGAGTTGAAGAGACATTTAACTGTATTTAAAAATCCTAATGATTTAAAATTCTATTTAATTGCAAAAGAGAACTAAAATACGAGAATTAGGAGAGGTAAGGGAAGAAGGACCATGCCTGGAAAATGAAGCCGGTCGAAACCGCAGGCTTGGGTTCAGTCTCGTGCTTGGGCACTTCGTCAACCAGATCACGAGCATCAACAGCTCCACCATTTGACATACACGTCTATCAAGGAAGTTGCATTGTAAACAAAAACATCTTGTTTTCTATGCCTTGATGGTTTTCCATGGTCAATTCTAAAGCTCTTATTTTTGCACATGCGGGGAGGAAGCTGACAAAGGTTGCTGAGTTTGGCTTTACCTCTGCCAATTGCATTTGCTTGAAAATCTCCATGGCCCTTTCAAGAAGCCCATTCTGTGAGCATCCTGCAATGAATGCATTCCATGAGACCACGTTCCTCTCAGGCATTGTATTGGAAAGGCTGAAAGCCTCATCAAGAAGGCCATTTTTGCATATCCTACAAATCATTGTCCACAAGAATGCATCTCGTTGAATCATTTTGTCAAATAGTTCATGTGCCTTTTAATAGCAAGAAGGCCATTTTGTGCATACCCTACAAATCATTGCAGTCCACGAGAATGCATCTCGTTGAATCATTTTGTCAAACAGTTCGTGTGCCTTTTTAACAGACCCATTTTTTGCATGCCTGCTATCATAGCAGTCTAGGAAACCACACATCTTTCAGGTATTTTGTCAAACAGTTCACACGCATGGTGTAAGCCTTCACATTTTGCAACTAATTTGTGCATAACCCGAAATCATTGCAGTCCATGGAACTGCATTTCTTTCCCACGCATTTAGTTGAACCGGTCGCATGCTTTCACACTTTACATACGCATCTACAATGGCACTTGCAATTGCAACATCTGACAAGGTTCCAAGGCATTTTTTGGCCTTGATGAGAGCCCACACAAGCCTGGGCACGGGTTGGAAGAGTGGCTGCCACGTTGTAAAAAGAACAGACACAAAATGCCTTTGTTTTTGGATTATTTTCCACGTGGTGAGAGGTGTGGCGCACTGGGCACATCTTTGGACATTTTGTGGAGTCCGCCTTGCTTTTATCAAACAAAGTGTTTGCATGAAAGTTTCCAAGGCCATTTCAATAAACTCATTTTTTTGGGTGCACAAAACCTGCGCCCCAAGCCAGCCGCCCATTCCAAATGCAGCGACCAAACCCTAGCATGAAATTTTGGGGCTTTTTCCGCCCTTCTTCACTTGCCCTAATCCGCCCCCACAAACATGATTAATTTAAATTTTAGTTCTTTTATTTTATTTTTGCTTGTTTGTTTTAACCAGATAAAAACACAAACAAGCCTAAAATGAAGAAAAAGATAATAAACACACAGTAACGATCGCCAAATTATTAATAATGATAACACGAATTTAATAATAGTAATAATAATAATAATAACACAATTTTATTAACCGTATTACTAAAAATCGCCCGACAACGAGGAGTAATACAATTAATAAGCACAGATCGACCATAAAATTATAATATTATTACCAACATTATTATTACGATTTTACGGCTTAAAATAATAATAATAATTATTTATCCTATTAATGTCGACGACCCGACAAACTCGAAGAGCCGAGAACCAAATTTTCCTTTACCCGTATAACCGTCCATGACGCTACGGGGTCCACAGTTTGGGGTGTCGACAACGACCCGAAGGGCAAGAAGGAGAGGGGGAAGGTGAAAAATCTTCACTGCGACCCGGACAAGGTCAACAACGGTCAACGAGAGCACACGCACACCAGTCTCCCAGGATTAGTAATAGGGTCGGCAGGTCAGGGACTAGGAACATTGAACGGGGCATTACGACTTTTGATTACTCAAGTTGAAATATGTCATATACTTTTTCCTACAGGGGTTCTAGATTAGATTCTTCTTTATTTACAATCAACTTAGACATTCTCAAATTGTGTGTTTATTTCCAAAGAAAGTGTGTTTATTTTTGTAATGTGTGATTACTTACAACAATCTATTCCATTATGTAAATGTGTGTTTATTTCCAGCAATCTATTTCTTCAGAGAGTGTTTAATTCCAAAAAATTTTCATAGTTTGATTTCAAAAGGTTTTAGCCAAGGAATCCTCAAGACATTGAGAAAATCCCCAAAAAATATAAAAAGAAACAAATACCTACAGTTAATTACTAGATCACTAAGATTTCTTATTGCATATAGCTTTGGACACCACACATGGTTTGAATATGACATCAATAAAGAGTTGATTAAATGAAGGGAATAATGACAACCATCAACAATATCCTTGCTCACTTTGTGGGTGGAAGGATTAAACACATTAAGCCTTCTTCATGTGAAGATTTCAAGGCCGACCCATTAGTATGGAATATTTTTCATGATGGTGGTGTTACATCATTTATGGAAATACTATCTGGTCACTCTGTCTGAGTGACCAATAGTGTGCTAGAAACCTGGAAGAAAGGAAGAGTCAAAGTGGGAAAGACTAAATTTTTTATTTCGATAGAGTAAATTATAGTTGTGATGAGGATCCATATGGAGGGATAATTTTTTAAACACTCACTTCAGGAGGAGATGGATGAGTTCATGTGTCCTGGTAAAAATTTGAGAGTGTATCACTAGAACTATTAATGGGACTCACTTCCACAACCTTGGGATAGGGTTCTGAGCAATTGAGGAGGTACTTCACACTAGAGAAATGCTACAAAGTGATCTATGGACCTCACATTTTTATTTTTATGCATCTTTGACATGATCGGAAGGTAAAATTTTCCTATTTTTGTTTCAATCACTTGAGAAGTCCCTTAAGTTGGCTAGAGAATATGAAGTTCCTTTCCTACATCAAGGCCTTTCATATTTTATCTTTAAAATAAAAGCTTCCCAAATAGAAATCCCTCACTTCCCCTCTATTCTAGGAAAGCAGCATCATGTCCCCCTCCTCATCCATAACCAACTCTCTAATTCCTTTGCTGTCATCACCACCTTTGTCTCCCTTCTAAATCCGATTCAGACATCATGATCATTAGCCAAATTAGTCTGGTGGTCTCCCCCAATTATTTTTCTTTTGTCTCTCTCTCTCATCTTCTTTGGTGTCTCTTAACCCTTTGGACTCCTCGAGCACTCTCGTAAGGTATCTAAACCGATTTTGGACCCAACATCTACTTCCTCTCCACCTCTTTCCGAAACTTCTCTAGCTTCACCTCTCGTCTCCACTGACATTGTAATGGCCCTCTATCATTTTTTCAATGAAG
The DNA here is from genome assembly GCA_018340775.1 of Taxus wallichiana var. yunnanensis. Classification (NCBI taxonomy): domain Eukaryota; kingdom Viridiplantae; phylum Streptophyta; class Pinopsida; order Cupressales; family Taxaceae; genus Taxus; species Taxus wallichiana. The sequence goes on along the minus strand of JADAXU010000077.1, from coordinate 133,001 downwards.
TTCGCATGGACTTAGAAATTCCATATGTGTTATGGGATCTCTCCTCATTTTACCCTGTTTCTACTTTATCGAGAGAAATAGACTCCCCCACTACAGCTTCAGAACACCATGAGCATTTAGAGAATATATCTCCTGATCCGCATGAGGCCATTGAAGATTATGTTACACTCAGTATCTGTTATCAAGGAATGAAAAATTCACACAGATATGACATGGATGAAAAATCAATTATGAATTCGTATAACACATTAAGTTATTAGATGTGATGGTTGAAGGAAGCCCTACTATTGATGCTAAGGATGAAGCAAATACTCTCATGAATATCTATAAAATGTAATTTGGATTTGTCCGATTTGGGACTTTTTGGTTTTTTTTGTTGCATACAAGATTTTTCTCTTTTTATTTCATTGTAATATCTAGTTGTGAGGATTTTTGTGCAATTATGTGGGTCATTTGGAAAACCCACTTTGAATCTAATTCCAAATAGTTTCATATGTTTTGGCGTATCGTAGTTGCGACAAGCTTCTAATATCTTAATGATTTTTTATTGCATCCTTAAGATTGATATGCTCCAAATATTATGTCTTGGTATAGCTAAGAAACTTCTCATGTCACAATATCCTACTTTATTTTGATAAAACGTGGCGACCACCAAGCTCCAAAATTTATGGTGTGGCATAACGTACCATTTTCTAATATCAAAATATAATTCTCTTACTAGTTAGGTGCTAGCGAAAAACTAATCTTGGAATATTATATTATGGGATTATGACCGAAAAGATATAAATATATTCTTCCAATTTGTTAGATGTTGTAAAATATATTATGGGATTATCAACTGAAATTTATACATAACATGTTATGGCAAAACCTAGTGACCGTGAAGCTCAAAATATCTTTCTTATGTTTGTTAACTGCTACTATATTTTAAGCTCGAAATAATATATTGTTTAAGTACCTAGTAGATGCTAAGCTCAAACTATGTTGATTCAAATTTACTAAATCCAAGTGACCATTAAGATCCAAATATTATGTTTTGGTGTAACCCATCGGTAGCTAAGCTAATAATATATTATTTCTTTTGTTGAAATCTAGTGAGTGCTAAGCACCAAATATTAGGTTATGTTATAATCTTACGGATGCTAAGCTCGGGATATCATTCAATAACATGTTAAATGATAGCAACCACTATGCTCGAAATAATATATTATGGAAGTACCTAGTCTTCGCTTAGTTCAAAATATGTTAATTTAATTTGTTTAATCCTATCCACCGTAACCTCCATATATTATGTCATTGTTTAAACTAACATCAGTTAAGTTCAAAATATAATCCCGTAATTTGTTAATCGTTGTAAAATATCGTAGCTATGAATTATTGAACCTATCAAATTTAATCAGTAAATAATATGTTGTGGCATAAGCTAGTGGTTTCTAAGCCCAAAGTATCTTAAACCACCAATAGTCTCCAAATATTATGTGTTGCATAACCTAGTGGGTGTTAAGCTCGAAATATCTTAATTCCAAATCTTAAATTCATTCAAAAAAATTAGCTAATTTATAGTTGTCTTGATTGCAATAAATATCTCCAAATTCAATGTCGTTGATAAACTTAGAGGTAGCTAAGCTCAAAAAAATTAATTTAATTTATTGAAATCTAACGAATTATAAATTTACAATATATTTTTTAGGTTATGTTTAAGCATAACATAGAGGACATTGGACTCAAAATGTATTTCTTTTGTTTGTTAAATATTATTGAATTTTTAGCTCAAAATATTATATTGTTAAGTTCTTACTTTCTTTTGTTGAAACCTAGAGATTACTAAGATCCAAATACTATATTATGGCATAACCTAGTGGTTTCTAAGTTGAAAATATATTAATTTAATTTATTAAATCCTAACCACTGATAGGCTACAAATATTGTGTGGTACAATAAACTAACGGGCACTATGCTTGAAATCTATTAATTTAAAATCTTAAAATCATACAATAAAGTTGTCTAATTTATACATGTCTTGATTGTTATACGAGTCTCCAAAGTTAACGTGGTTGATTAACTTAGAGGTCAATAAGATCAAAACAACTTACTTTAATTTGTCAAAACTTTGTGACTTATAATATTTTAATAAAAAAATAGATGATTGTAAGGGGTAATATTTTTTGGTGGTGATAAGAGGATATGGTATGTGTGGATTTAATAGAAATTTATACGCGTCGATAGATTACATTCGTATGATAGAGGAAAACGATTAAGGGTTATACACACGCGAGATGTAAGATGGTGTTGGGAATTTAAGAGTTCTAATGGGAAGCATGATATTATGATTAGTATATCCAATTAATGATCTTCTATACCCTCACACTTACCTCATTTTGTGTGTTGTGCGTTAGTGGCTTTATATCTCTGGGCTAGCTAGACATTTCACTACCCCTTTCCTCTTTTCATTTTTGTTCATTGTGATTCATGTCCCTCTCGTAATGGTGACAAAAGTACTAGTTGTTTCTTAGGTAGCATGGGATCGTGGTCTTAGCATGAAGAGGTAGAGAGCTATGATAAGCAAGGATGATGGGGAATCGTTTACTTCTTGGATGGACGAGAAAATTTGAAACGTAGCTATGTGGAATTGGATCGAGAAGGTCTATTCGATCGTAGATCAATTGGAAGAAGAAGATGATGGTGATATTTTTGATAGCATGAACAAGTTGATGCTTGACTCGAACTAGTTCAAAGGACGGAGGAAATTTTTTTACATGGCGCAAGGATCGAGTCCGAAAAACATATTGTCCAACTCTTTAGGTAGTTTATCTTGAATAATGAGAATGAGATGTTAGAAGAGTGTTTATTTAGACTTTAGTATCATGTTCATGCCTTGACGTGGGGATACGGGTGATTGCATGTGATTTGGAGGTGGTTTTGAAAAATTAGGGTATAGAACTCCCTGTTAGAGATAAAGTGAAAATGTCATAATAGTATGTCGATTTTTCCTCCTCCGATCGAGTAAAGGGGATGTGGATGTTGATATCATTGACGGGATGGAGCCGAGAGGCTAAATGGCGTAATATTTCTTGGATGCATTTGTCTTTATTTTTTTATCAAGGGTCGGAATGGTTGTCACGTATAACGAAGTGTATATATATAGGAAGTATTTATGGGTGAAGTAAAGCTCATTAAATCTCTTCCCCATATTTTGGCATATATTTAGTATGATAATTTACTTGTAATCATCATGGGAGTCCATTGCTAGAAGAATTATCATCGAATATCCTAGTTTAAAATATTAAAACCTTAGAATGAATTCAAATTTTATATATATATATATATTCTTTGCGATACATAACCTAGTGAATTGAATACCCAAATATATATATATATATATATATATATATATATATATAATTCTTTGCGATACATAACCTAGTGAATTGAATACCCAAATAATATGTTTTGGCATAACCTAGTGGGAGCTAAGATCGAAATATCTTAATTTAAAATCTTAAACTCAAACGATAAATTCAACTAATTTATACACATCTTGTTTGCATCTTTGAAGATTACACTATCATTTGCTAAAGTTTTGTTGAAACAAAACCTAACGGAAACTTAACTCAATATGTCTTTCTTTAGTTTTTAAATTCTAGTGACTCTTTCTGTCTAAAATAATATATTGTTTAAATACCTAGCGGCCACTAAGCTCAAATTATGTTGATTTAATTTATTAAATCCCGGTATTCACTAAGATCATATTATTATGTTTTGGCATAACCTACCAAACTAAACTTATAATATATTACTTTCTTTTACTGAAACCTGGAGACTTATAAGATCCAAATATTATGTTGTGTCATAAGCTAGCGAGATGCTAAGCTCAAAATATTATTGGGTAACTTGATAGATTATAGCACCCACTAAGCTAGAAATATTATAGTGTGGAAGTACCTAGCACCCACTTAGCTCAAACTATTTTAATTTAATTTGTTTAATCCAACCAATTGTAATGTCTTAATATTATGTCTTGGGATAACGTAGTGGACAAGAGACCACAAATATTTATATTAAAAAATTAAATACAACGTAATATACTCGATGAATCCTGTGTACAACTAAGTTATTCTTAAAAGTAAATATATTATTTTTATAATGAAGTTGTGTTATGAATTTAATTTTTAATCTTTGTGTATTTAACACGAGACAAATAAAAAAGTGATTGCTTGAAAAAAACAATTGTGTTGCCTATAACAAAATCCACTTATCCATGAATCCGCAAAGGTAAACGAAGACTACATCCAAAAATAATTACAACCTAGCAATCACTAGAGTAGGAAATATTTTTCATGTAGATTGTATTCAAACACGAGTTTATAGAAATGGTAAAAATAAATATGGACTTTATATAATGGTATACGTATAAACCTAGGCCCATTATACTCTAAAGAACCACTAAGCTATTCTTAAAAGGGTAAGTGCACCAAGTTGGGGGTCAAAAGGGGGTCAAGTGGATGCATTTTTTTGGAGAAAATAAAACTTTAACTTGTATGAGTTTTTGAAATAGTTACACTCAAAATTAGAAGATGTTGTATAAACATGAATCGTAGCATTTTGAATCTATTTTTAAGCTACTGAATTTTATTGAAAACGGATAAGATTAAGTGGGTTAAATAACTAAAATACCAACAAGTGATACTATTTTTGTTAAAAAAAAACATAATAGAGTGACTTTCATGCCCCCCACCATTTTTTAGCACCATTTAGTATTTTTGAAAACCCTTTGGAAGAAAAATAGATAGGAGCATCTAGTTTGTGCTAGATTTTTAGATTTTTTAGCTAGTATTTTTTAATGATTTTTCTAGAGCCAAAATTTTAAATTTGGAAAAATAATGGAGCTCGACCGTGCCCCCAAACTACCTCAAAAATATTGAAAATTAGATTTTTTTACTATGTATAGAATTAGTCCTAGTTTGTGTTAGTATAACATTTTTTTGATTTTGATGAGCCAAATAAAAAGATACATGGAAAAAGATAGACATATTTACACTTTAAATAAAAGTTATAAAAAAATATAGTTAGAAAATAAATAATATGGGAACCTTATATTAGTTAGAAAATTTGAAAAAATATATTTTTATAAAGAAAGAACTCTACTCTACGTCATGATATAATTTTTTAAACGAATTGATCATTTTATGTTGATTTAACATGGACGAAGTGACATTTTTGCATTTTTCCTCCAAAAATGTGTTTTTTTATTGTGTTTGTGCAGGTCTATGCCTCAAGATTGGGGGTCCAAACCAGATCCAAGCCTAGAGGTATGCATTGGAAAAAGGGAAAATGTAAAATGCGTATGTGTTCGCATAATATAGACATAATATGTGCTTTTAGCATGATTTTATTTACAAAAATAAATGTTTAAATTTATTATAAGTATATTTTTTTCATTTATTATTATTTCTTATAATTTAAATTTATTTTAGTAAATAAAAGAAATTAGTATCACTTTGTGTGTCTTATGTGTAAGAGCTAAACCAGATTTGCACAATAAACTTCACAGTGTATTGATATTCGAATACATTTACATATATATATAGGACATATAATTCCTATATTTTAGGAGGTAGCCTTAACTACTTCTCCCACGAATCTCTCCCACACTCTATATACGTGAGTGGTTAAAACTCACCAACAAATAATTGTTATATGTTGTTTTATATAACAACCATATAACATAATATACTAACAATACTATTTCACTCATACACTATATGCATATTATTATTAATGAGTTATAAACTCATATAATAATAATATATTACAAATATTATTCCATCCATACAAATGGGATCACTAACAAAGTATATTTCCTAACATTCCCCCCTTAGTGCGAACATGGGGAAAACTCGCCTTTATCTTTGCACTCTCATGATCCGGTGATTTTCACAGGGATGATCACAAACCTCGGGGATGGTTTTGCAAATGGTTGAACACAAACCGAGAATGGTGGTTTTGCAATTGGTTTACCACAAACCACAAAGTGATGGTTTTGCAAATGGATTACCAACAACCAAGAATGGTGGTTTTGCAATTGGTTTACCACAAACCACAAAGTGATGGTTTTGCAAATGGATTACCAACAACCAAGAATGGTGGTTTTGCTATTGGTTTACCACAAACCACAAATGAAGGTTTTCAAGTGGTTTACCTACAACCACATCATGATGTGTCAAGTACTATCATCGGCCCTCATCACATTTCACCATCGGAATAACATCTTGTTTGCAAATTTTCTAAGATTACACATCTGTTGCTATACATACATAAAAAAAATGCTGACATACTAGAAATGGAACATTGGATCATGTTCCCCCCTCAATGTGAAATTTCCACTTATTCATTCATGAACACTATAAACAGGAACACTGATACTAGAAATCTGAAAAAAAACATGACAAGAAGCACACGACACAAGTCACCAACGGCTGATATGCGGCTTGGCAAACCGACGAGAGGTCGCTGAATGACCTCCAACCTCCGATGCCTCCTGCCTCTGGTGTTTGTTGCTAACTCAACGGAATATGGCTTTGAAGCTCATCTTGTTTCACATTGAACTTTATTTTGTCTCCCTCCCAATGTGAACCACAAAATTTATTAGGACGTCGGTCACCGCTGAAAATGCATCCACAAGATGTTTTTTTATTTAAATTTTTTTTTACAATTTCCGACTCTTGACACCACAATAACAAAAACCTAAAATCACCTATTTTATTTTTACAATGACACCCCCCCTTTTTTTTGACACAAGTTTTCTATTACTCTAAACAATACTAACCAAAGACATTGACCACTTAATTAAAAAATGGATGACAAAGAGACTTAAATATGTAAATATGCTATCACTTAAAATGTAATATTTAATTACATTTTATAACACAATGACATATAGGATTGACCATCTTTTAATTCTACACACTTAAAAGGACTAAACTAAATGAGATGTGTGGATTATATAAGACTATTGAACATTAACGATGGAACAAAATAATTAAAGACTTCAATTCAATGGGACAGTATGTTTTAAGAGAAAATGTATGGAAAATATGAATGGGTTGACAAAACACATTAAGACACAATATGGAAAAATGAACGGACTCGTGAAAATATTATAGATACGACTTGAGTATGAATGAACAACTAGATGGCGATTGGAACTGTGCGTGAATGTTGACAATAAAAAACAACATACCCTGAGAATCTTCCGCAACATCCATTCATCAATTTGCGCAGAAGATTGAGGAAGGAGTACTTCGCTGGAGAATGAGATGTGGTTTTCTAAACCATGAACACTTTGATAACGGTATTTTTATCAAATAATGTTTGATCCACCATGAACAACAGCCCTGGTAAATAACTATTGAAGAATAATTTATTTGATCCTTTGCTCAAATGCAATTTATCGCATGACTGATCTAACGAAGTCTCATCTAGTAATGGACGGTGAATAACCTTTGAAATAACAGATCTGAGCCAAAAAAATACACAGAAAGACTTGATGCCAAACTTATGGTACGTGTCCAATAGAAACCCGCAATAGGACCCAATTGGAGGTCATTTTGATGCAAATCACTACCAATTCATGTCTTCCCAATCATCGAAAAGAAAACCGAAACGGTCAAGTAATAGTAGGTTATGGAGGAGTTTGCAAAATTCAAAACCAATTCAATATTTTCACTGAGATGCAAATGCAAGAAAGTCGATACAAAATACAAATTGATCCTTAGTGTAGCAGAAGTCAGGAATTGAGTAGAAAACTCTCAATTTATAACCAACGTGCTTTTCTTAGAGTATTTCATGGCTCAGGGCAATAAAGGAATTGTAACAATGCCCCTTCACAGATTAACAAACCATTAATATTTCCATGACTCGCTCTGACACCAAATGTAAGAGCTGAACCAGATTTACACAATAAACTTCACACTTTGTGTATTGATATTCAGATACATTTACATATATATAGGACATATAATTCCTATATTTTAGGAGGTAGCCTTAACTACTTCTCCCACGAATATCTCCCACACTCTATATACGTGAGTGGTTAAAACTCACCAACAAATAATTGTTATATGTTGTTTTATATAACAACCATATAACTATTTCACTCACACACTTTATGTATATTATTATTAATGAGTTATAAACTCATATAATAATAATATATTACAAGTATTATTCAATCCATACAAATGGGAGCACTAACAAAGTATATTTCCTAACATTATGAAACCACTCTCACAACTCCACAAGTTACGGTTTAGGATATAGTATTTTATAGTATAATCTAGTATAAACATAGGCAATTTTCAAGATTTCAACATTTAGCCTAAATATTTTACCATTTAAATTCTAAAATCAAAACCCTAAACCCTAAATATTGATTCCTTAACCCTAAAACCTAAACCATGAAACATGATCCCTAAACCCTAAACCCAAAGTCCTAAGCCCTAAACCATAAACCTTAAACATTCAACCCTTACTCGTGAGCTATAATGCATAAACCCTAAACCATGAACCATGAGCCTAAAATTCTAAACCCTAAACCACAAACCATAAAATCTAAAGGATAAACTCTAAACCATGACCCCTAAACCCTAAACCTTAAACCCTAACACTGAATCCTAAACCCTAAACCTTGAGCCCTAAACCCTAAACCCTAAACACTGATCCCTAAACACTAAACCCTAAACCCTGAAATCTATGACCTAAAGCCTCAACCTTTAACCCCGAGCCCTAAACCCTAAAATCAAAATAATAAAAACTAAATGTTGAACCTTAAACCTAAACCCTAAAACCTAAACCCTAAACCCTAAAACATAAACCCTAAATCCTAAACCCTAAACCCTAAACATTGAACCCTAAAACCTAAATCTAGATCCCCGAGCTCTAAACCACGAACCTTAAACGCATAAATCTAAACCTTGAACCACTGAACCATAAACCGTAAACCTTGAACCATAAAACCTAAACCCTAACAACTACACCCTAAACCCTAAGCCTTGAATCCTACATCTTGATCCCGAACCCTAAATGCTAAACCCTAAACCATGTACCGTAATCCTTAAACTCTAAACCCTAAACCTTAATCCCGAAATGCTAAATCTTTAACCCTAACCCTAAACCATTAACCCTAAACCTATTTCTCTCCACATATACTTACACTCTTAAATGTCAATTTATTCACACTCTGAATAAAATTTCACATTTATCATATTTCCATGTATGTTATTATGCAAGCCAGGATGACCCATTGGAAGTTGGAAAAAATAACCATCACAACACAAAAATTAATCTCAAAGTAAATGGAAGAACGTAGAGAATATACCAACATAGATGTGCAGGATCGAACTGAATTTCCTATAGTATCCTCTTAAATGGAGAAAGAGATATCTCTTAACTAAAATGGATGGAAAATTTGATAGAACTTCCTCCAAGTTTTCAAAATAACCATAGAAATAGGGAATGTCTAAGAACACAAAGGGGTTATCAATTTCCTAATAATATTTCTTTTTTAGTTCTCAATGGGAGTCATTTTGCCTACGACTTAATGACCTTCTATTCATTGATAATTCCTTCTATCATAAACCCATGGATGCTTTCAAAATCACCTTCAAAAAGATAGGGGTATTCATCAATCCTAGTGAAGGGTGTGATGTGATTTCTAAACAAATTGAAACTCATACACATTTAGATGTCATTGTTATCCAATTTCTCCCCATAGGAAAAATTGTAAAATCATGACTTTGCACACTAAGAAAATAGAGGGATTGATTTAGTCATGGGAGTTTGCATTTTCATATTGGCCGAATAGGTTGAAGTAGATCAAGCACATTACAAGGATTTCGAGAAATGAAGAATCTCGGCGGACACAAATTTTGGAGTGCAGAGGTGGGGTTGTTCGAGAGGTAGGAAGAAGAAAAATTTGGGGAATCGATAGAAAGAAGTGTGAAAAATAAGTGGGAAGTCTGAAACTTGAAATCCAAAATTCAGAGTTTAGGTTTCTAAGTTTCGCAGATTTCACGAACTCATAGTGAATAGTGCCACACGGGAGGAAATAGGTCTTAAACACAAGTCTAAAATTAAAACTTCTGGATTTTGAATTTTAGAGGCTTCATCCACTCGGATGGATGAATAGTACCCAAAATCCTAAAACCCGAACCCCTAAAATCCTAAAGGTTCAAAACCTAAATTCTGAATTTCATACTTCAAGGTTTTGGCATTTCAGAAAATTGAAGCCCAGGGGGATGCAAATCACAACTTGAAGTATTAAACACAAGTCTAAATTTTAGACTTCGGGGTTTTGGAGTTTCGGAGGCTTCACGAACTCATTTGGATGAATAGTAACCCAAATTCTAAAATCAAAAGGCCTAAAGTTATGAATCTTGAAAGTCTGAAATTTCAGATTTTAGAGGCTATGATGCATTTTCGGAGTCAAAAAAGGAAGAGAAAACACTCATATTTATCGCAAAATGGCACCGCCATCTTTCGATGCCCATAAATTTTGACTGGGAACTCGGATTTACACAAAATAGTACTTTTTGGAAATCTCTCAGTGTCCTCTACACAACCATAATCCACCATTTTAGAGGGTGTTTCTAGATTTCTAATCTACCCAAATGATGAAGGTATGGGTGTCCTTTCTTCCCCCAATAAGGAAAAGTACATGAAGTTATAGGTTTTGCAATGGCTCCCATCATTATTGCAAATGATTTTAATGCACTTTTGGGTGGTTGAGGTAAGATTTTGAAATTCTTCTCTCTCCTTATCTCATTATTCATGTCTATTGTAAGGAGGGCTCATTTCAAAAGGTTGGACACCTTGTATATCCCCTTCATTTCTTCTTCTTATTTGTAAGATATTTTGTTGAGATTACAAACCTCCATACTAGACATTTTAATGTAAAATTTTGTGCCTTTGGCCCTGAACGTGATGTATTGAATCAACTTTGAGATCAATAAAATCATATCTTTGGATGTTTCAAACCCTCTTCTATGTTATATTACATCTTTATAATCTTTCATTACATGCAAGGTTATTGTGTATTGTTGTTGTTTTCATTGCAAGGTTCTAGTAGTGTTGTGTTTATTGTGTAGGTTGTTCAACATCCTTCTTGGTGCATCACCTTCCCTTAGAGTAGGTTTTAATTTTCATGCATTTTATCTAACTCTGTCTCCTTGGGAAAACATTATATTAGGGTTAGATCTATAACTCTCTGTAATTTGGAGTAGTTGGCACTAGGTTAGGATAGGAAGTCAGCCTTCTTCGGAGGGTTATCCCGATTGTAAAGTCCCACACTTTTGGATAACTCCATGTTTGAAAAATCACACTAACTACCTCAATCATTCAATTACAAGAAATCAAGGGTGTTTTGATTTCTCCATAACATTCATAACATGAATTTACAAATATCTCTAGCGTTATAAATGGAAGCCAAGTAGTGGTGTATTCTTGTATCTAAGGATCGAGGACTACTGGCGTCTTTGGTAGGATTGTACATTCAAGAATCATTAAGTGTCTAAATCAGAATTTCATTGCATTTAGAGAAAAATTTTCAAACATTGGAGTAATGCATCTTGAAAAATAAAATTGAACCTCACAAATCCACTCAAGTTGTCATCTTACACAAGTACTTGGACATATCAAGTTTTTTTCTTCAAATGAAACCTTCATTCTCGAATTTTGCAACTGAAATAATTATTAAAAGAACATAAAAACAATTATTTTTACCAAATTGTTCTTGGATATCTGGAATTTCCCTCCTTTAAAATATCAATAGATGAAAGACATCAAATTGTGATGAATCTCTTTGAATGTTCTGCTTATGAAGTAGATGAGCCCTTTTCGATTGAATACTCTTTGTCAATACTAATAAGATTAGGTAAGACACAAAACACTATAGTGATTGAAATTGTTCCCATTTGATGGGAAAAATAAGATAACTATATTGGGTAACATTTATTTGTACTGAATTATTCTTGGATATCTAGCATTTCCCTTCAAAATATCAATAGATGAAAGGAATCAAATTGTGATGACTCCCTTTGAATGTTCTTCCTATGAAGAAGATGAACCCTTTTTAGTTGAATACTCTCTGTCAATACTAATAAGAATGGGTAAGAAACAAAACATTACAGTGAGTGAATGGGTGAGCCTAAACCTTGAGCCCTAAACCCTAAGCCTTAAACCATGAGCCATAAACCTTAAACCTAAACCTTGATCCTTAAACCCTAAACTCTATGCCTTAAACCCCGAACCCGACCCTTAAACCTTAACCCCTAATCCCTCAACCCTTAATCACCAACCCTAAACATTAAACCCCAGGTCCTAAACCCTAAACGATGATCCCTAAACCATAAACCCTAATCTCTAAACCATAAATTCTAAACCCTTAACCATCAACCCTAAACCCTAAACCCTAAGAGCTAAAATCTAAACCATAAACCCTAAAACCGAAATCATAAACCATAAACCCTCATCTCTAAACCCTAGCCCTAAACACTAAACCCTAAACCCTAAACCCTAAACCCTAAGCCCTAATCCAAAACCCTAAACCTTGAACCTCAAACCTGAACCCCAAACCCTAAACCATAAACTTTAAACCCTAAACCCTAAACCTTGAGCCCTAAACCATGAACCCACAACCTTTAACCTCAACCCTAAACCCTCGACCCCGAGCTATAAACCCTAAACCCTAAACCATGAGATATAAATTCTAAACCCTAAACCTTGAGCCCTAAATCCTAAACCCTAAACCTCAAATCCTGAGCCTAAAAACCTAAACCCTAAAGACAAAAATATTCATTATGGGGATACCAAAAAATAATGTTCAAAATATAGAAAATTGCGGCCAAATAAAATACTAATTTTTGCTGATTTTAACAACTAGGGCATCAAATTAAATAAAATCAATAACTCACAGGATACTTGCCTAAATCACTTGAAATTTTAAGGAGAGCTTGATAATATTATAAATAACACAAAAAAATATTTTTGGAATAATATAATGCTGCAAGAAAATTACAAAATGCGCTAAATAGCTCTGAAACTTCAAAAATTCATTACTTCTCTAATAAGCAAGATAAAATTATGAAATTTTGGAAATTACATATACTAATATGGAGAATGAAAACCCAACCTCCGGATCTTAAAGTTTCATTATATAAACCCTCAAAAAAGGTGTTATAATCCAAAGTAAGTAACCCCTTTGAAAATGATCAAAACCCTTTAAAAAGTCTTTAGAAATGATGCAAAACCTATTATTATTGCTGCCAGTAAATATGATCTAAAACCCTTTACCTTTCTCCACCAAATATCTCCAAAACCCTCAAAACCCTTCCTCCAAACCTCTAAAAATATCTCTATAAAAAAACCCTAAAAATAACTCCAAAATGACAAGCTACGATGGATCTTTCACCACCAAAGAATGCCCTACTAGTTTGGGATGGATCTCTCACCACCGAATTTTATGTTTGTGGAGCCTATTTTCATGTTAGAGTGTGGTACACCTTCTATGTGTTACACTCGGGTATTTTTACGATGAAACCCCGAAAAAAATTTTCATGGGTGGTTTATTAACCCATGTGTAATGGATAACCATTATGGGTTGTTTTTGGGCCCATGTTTTTTCAAAGACCCATTGTTTTGATGCCCACGGTTTTTTGCCCATGGTTTTGATACCCACGGTTTTGTATCAAATCGCTTAAGAAATTATCTATTTATATGATCTTATGCATATGATACATATACAAGCAAATGCATTACGATGTGCTTTGAATTTGGGTGTGAATTCTTTAGAATTTGTTGAGCATAGCTCCAAACGGATCTGGTATTGTATTGAGAGAGTGGAGGCTTGTAATAAAATCTAAGAAAGTGATTCTTGGTGGACCTAGTCCAAATTGGGTGAACCACGCTAAATACTATCTCTTTGTGTTGTGTTATTTATTCTCGCACTTTTATTTGTGATCTTTAATATTTTCTCGCATATTAGTTTCTATTGTTGCGATTCTATAAGGGATTATTTTGCACATTTTATCTCTTATTTCCTAACAATTGGTATAAGAGTGAGGTTTGGTTTGGTGAAGTGTTGAATCACAGGAAAGTTTTAGCTTAGCTTGAGTGGGAGCTATGACAGATGATGGAAGATCTAGGGTTGATAAATTCAACAGTAGAATTTTAGTCTTTGGAAGATGCAGATGGAAGATTACCTTTATCGAAGGAAATTTATACTTCGTTGTTTGAGAAGGTAAGCAAACCCTTGAGTATGACAAATGTGGAATGGGATTTGTTGGATCGGAAGGCACTTGGAATGATCCGGCTATGTCTTGCATCTTTGGTATTATTTAATGTTTCAAAGGAAAAGACTACAAAAGATCTAATGGATGTATTAGGGAAGTTGTATGAAAAACCCTCTACCTTTAACAAGCTATTTTTAATGAGAAAGTTGTTTAATATGAAGATGTCTGAGAATAGTTCAGTAGAAGATCATTTAAATGATTTCAATATGGTTGTGAATATGCTAGCTTCGGTTACAATAGAATTTTATGAAGAAGTTAGGGCTTTATTAATTCTATGCTCTTTACTTGAAAGTTGGAATAGCCTCAGATAATGGCAAAGAAGCAACTCGGTTCCAGCTAACTCAAAGTTGAAGTTTGAGGATGTTGTAGGGGTGATTCTAAGTGAGGAAATGCGAAGAAAAAGCTCCAGGGAATCTTCTACTTCAGGGAATGCTTTAACAATGGAAACTAGAGGGAGATAGAAGAATAGAGGAAACCGTGGAAAATCGAAAGATCGGGCAAGGTCAAAATCTAAGAGAAAGATTGTATGTTGGAACTGTGGAAAGTCTGGGCATGTAAAGAAGGACTGTTGGGAGCTTTGGGACAAGAAGAAACAATAGGAAGAAAACAAGGAGGAAAATGTGGCATCGGATAATGTATGTTAGGATGCTTTGATTCTTTCTTTGCATAATATTACTGAATCTTGGGTTTTAGATTCAAGGGATTCTTTTCATGCTACTCCACATAGGCATTATTTTGTTGATTATGTTCAAGGGGATTTCGGCATGTTTTTCTTTGGTGATGATGAGCCTTACAATATATTTTAAAAGGTTCTATTCAAGTTAAGATGCGAATAGGAATACATGGCTATTGAAGGATGTCGGACATGTGCCTACATTAAGGAGAAATTTGATATCGAGTGGGGCAATTGGGAAGTGATGGTTGTATTGTGATATTTATAGCTAACTCTTGGAAGGTTACCAAGGGTGCTCTTGTGGTGGCAAGAGGTAAGAAGGTTAGAACCTTGTATTTATCCACTAATAGTACTAATGATTGTAATCTTGTGGCTTCAGATGCAGATACAACATTATGGCACTATAGGCTCATTCATATGATCCATAAGGCATGGACATCATAAAGAAGAATTTTCCTGGATATACAGAAATAGGTTTGGATTTCTATGAGAACTACATATATGGGAAACAAAAGTGAGTAAGGTTTCTCAAGGTTGGACCTATGAAGAAAGAGAGTAAGTTAGAGCTGGTACATTCTGATGTGTGGGGGCCAGCTCAGGTATCATCTCTTGGGGGTTCAAGTTATTATGTTACTTTTATTGATGATGCAACAAGGAAAGTTTGGGTTTATTGTATTAGAAACAAATCTGATGTATTTGATACTTTTGTTAAATGGAAAGCCTTGGTAGAGAATGAAACAGGTCTTAAGTTAAAATGTCTCAGGTCAGATAATGGAGGGGAGTATTGTAGCAATGAATTTAATGATTATTGTTCTAAGAATGGAATCAGCAGGTAAAAGATGGTTCCAGGAACCCCACAGTAGAATGGGGTGTCAGAAAGGATGAAAAAACAATAATGGAATGTGTTAGGAGCATGAGGATACATGCAAGACTCGACTCTTTATTTTTGGATAGAAGCGGTGAGCACAGCTATGTACTTAATAAACAGAGGACCCTCAAGTGCCTTGGATGGAGGTATACTTGAGGAGGCATGGTATAGTAAGAAATTCGATTACTCATTTCTTAGAGTCTTTAGATGTGAGGTGTTTTTCATATTGACAAGGATGATAGGACCAAGCTAGAGGCTAAATTAGAAAAATGCACTTTTATTGGTTATGGTGGTGATGACTTTGGATTTAAATGTTGGAGTATTAAGGACAAGAAAATTATTTAGTCTAGGGATGTGGTCTTTAATGAGAAAGTCATGTATAAGCAACAATTGCGGGAAAACAGGAAGAATCCAAGAAATAATATGCAGTGGTAGAGGATCTTCGGATGGGACAGTGACCCATGAATCAGTTTAGGAACCTACTCAACAGGAACCCCAAACTCCTATAGTGAGGAGGTCTTCTAGGGTAAGAAAAGAACTTGAACATTTTTCTCCTTCTCTTTATTATTTATTACTCACTGATAGTGGAGAGCCAGAGAGATTTGATGAAGCAATGTAGGTAGATGCTAGTAAGAAGTGGGAGCAAGCCATGGATGAGGAGCATAAGTCTCTCATGGAGAACCAAACTTGGGATTTGGTGAAGCTACCGAAGGAAAAAGAGCATTGCAGAACAAGTGGGTGTACAGAGTTAAAGATGAAGAAGGAGGAAAGAAAATATATAAGGCTTGGTTGGTGGTCAAGGGGTTTACACAAAAACAAGGTATAGATTTTGATGAGATCTTTTCTCCTGTAGTAAAAATGACTTCTATTAGAACTGTTCTTGGAATAGTGGTAGCAAAAGACTTACACTTAGAATAGTTAGATGTAAAGACTACATTTCTCCATGGTGATTTGGAGGAGGAGCTATATATGTAGCAGCCAAAAGGATATGAAGTCAAAGGTAAAGAGGAGATGGTGTGCAAATTGAAGAAGAGCTTGTATGGCCTAAAACAAGCTCCACGTCAATGGTATAAGAATTTTGATAGCTTCATGATGGAACAAGGTTATATCAAATGTCATTCTGACCATTGCATGTACACAAAGAAATTTAAGGATGGAAGTTATATTATCATGTGTTTGTATGTTGATGACATGTTGGTTGTAGGTAAAAACATGCAGGAAATAAAAGTACTCAAGAAACAGCTAAGTGAATCCTTTGATATGAAGGATTTGGGGGCTACCAGACAAATCCTTGGTATGAAGATAACTTGGGATAGGAAGGAATGGAAGCTAACTTTATCTTAGGAAGATTACATTAAGAAGGTATTGGATAGGTTTAACATGCAGGATGCTAAACCGGTTGGGACTCCTTTGGCAAGCCATTTTAAGTTATCAAAGGAGCAGTGTCCCAAGATAGAGCAAGAAAGAAACCATATGTCCAAGGTACCTTACTCATCAGCGGTTGGTAGTTTGATGTATGTTATGGTATGCACTAGGCCTAATATTGCCCATGCAGTAGGAGTTGTGAGTAGATTTATGAGTGATCTAGGTAAAGAGCATTGACAAGCAGTAAAGTGGATCCTTCGATATTTGAGAGGGACCATGGGGACAATTTTATGCTACAATGGATCATACACCACTTTACGTGGTTATCTAGATATATACATGGCTGGATATGTAGATAACATGAGGAGCACGACAGGTTATATTTACACTATAGGTGGGACAACAGTAAGTTGGATTTCACGACTACAGAAGCTGGTGGCTTTGTCAACCATGGAGGCTGAGTATGTTGCTGCCACAAAGGCAAGAAAAGAGATGATTTGGTTACAACAATTGCTTGAGGAGTTGGGGCATAAGTAGGAGGAATGTAAGCTGCATAGTGATAGTCAGAGTGCTATACACCTAGCTAAGAACTCTACTTTCCACTCCAAGACGAAGCATATACAGTTGAGATATCACTTCATCAGGATAGCTTTGGAGGAAGATAAGTTGAAGTTGGAGAAGATTCATACCAGTCAGAATCCTGCAGACATGATGACCAAGGTGGTCACAAGGGATAAACTAAACTATGTTCATCTTTGGTTGGCCTTCATGGATGACAATGAAGGGTTGAGAAGCTTTCTCAATGAAAATAAGTATCAAAGTGGGAGATTGTTATGTTTTGGATCCTATTTTCATGTTAGAATGTGGTACACCTTCTATGTGTTACACTCGGGTAACTTTACAATACTCCCACTCACCGATGAGCTGGTCAAGGGGGTTCGGGGGTGAAGCCCCTGAAGAAATTTTTCATGGGTGTTTATTAACCAATGGGTAATGAGTAACCATTATGGGATATTTCTGGGCCCATGTTTTTTCGGTACCCATTGTTTTTATACCCATGGTTTTTTGCCCATGGTTTTGATACCCACGGTTTTTGCCCATGGTTTTGATACCCACGGTTTTGTATCAAACTTCTTAAGCAATTTTCTATTTATATGATCTTATGCATATGATACATATACAATCACATGCATTGTAGATGTTCTTTGAATTTGGGTGTGAATTCTATAGAGTTTGTTGAGCATAGCTCTAAATGGATCTAGGTATTGTATTGAGAGAGTGGAGGCTTGTAATAAAATATGAGCAAGTGATTCTTGGTGGACGTAGCCCAAATTGGGTGAACCACATTAAATATTGTCTCTCTATTTTGTGTTATTTATTCTACACTTTTATTTGAGATCTGTAATATTTTCTGCATATTAGTTTCTACTGTTGCAATTCTGTAAAGGATTATTCCACATATTTTATCTCTTATTTCCTAACATGAATCTAGGCTCACTATGGGATCTTACTCCACAAGATGGAATTTTACAAACAATAGTTACACATAGAGAAAATATGAGTGTATGCAAGAATGACCTCTTTCACTCCCCCAAACCTCCTTCTTTAACATCTCATTACCTTTTTCCAAGTTGGGAGCTCCATGTGGGACTAAAAGTGAGTTAAGTGACCCCAACAAAGAAATAGAATAATAAAGTACCATAAATCACCCCAATAAAGAAATAGAATAATAAATTACCATAAGTCACCCCAATGAAGAAATAGATTAATAAAGTGTTATTAGCCCCCTCAACGAAAAAACATGACAAATAGTCCCTCCAAATCACTTTATGCTCATTTCAATAAAACATTATAAAAATGAACTATATTTTAATACCCAATAGCTCTCAAAGTCCATATCCCTTGGGTATGACCAAGACTAGGACTCAAATCAGCCCTTAGGCCATTGGCAAAGGAAAGGCGACATTACGGTCCTCCCTTCCCGAAATTTTATTTTCCCCAAGAAAATGCAAACTAGGATGTTGTAAGATTTGTCCCTCCCATGTATCATCCTCAAGTGGTAATCCCTTCCACCACACCAAATATTATGTGATCATGCTGATCTTGAGCCTCATGTGCCTCACCTCAATAATAAATTATGGCTCTAAAACCAAATTCCCCTCCTCATCCAATGGTGGAAACTTTGTAGATGGTATAATATGTTTTCCAAGTGCCTTCTTAAGGCATGAAACATGGAAGACATTATGTATCTTATTTTGTTCTAAAATCTCTATATCATATGCAACTTCCCCAACTCCCTATGCCATCCTATAAGGACCATAAAACCATGGTTTCATCTTATCTACACCCTTCTGGTTAAGTGAGGACTTCCTGTATGGCTACAAGTGTAGGAATACCATATCCCCTACCTCAAAATACCTCTCTATCATGTGCCTATCTGCATATACCTTCTGCTGATTTTGTGCCTTTTGAAGGTTCTCCTTGAGAGCTTTCAGGATATCCTAGTTCTCTTGTAACCAATCACGAGCTTTAGATGCTCAATTGTCTACTAATACCAATTCTACAAATGATATAGCATCTTACCCATAAAAGATCTGAAAGGATTCATTTTATGCTCATCTAATAGGTGGTATTGTACAAATAATCACCTATGTGTAACCATATAATCCATGTTCACTGATGGCATGTCACATAACTTTGCAAAGTAGCCCTTTATTGACTTATTAACAATCTTTGTATTTCCATCAATTTATGGATGATAGCTTGTGCTAGATTGAACTCCATACCTACAAGCCTGAAGATATCCTACCAAAATGTGATCATGAAGATTCTATCCTTGTCATTTACAATATTTTTTAGGCAAACCATAAAACCTAAAAATGCCCGTATAAAATATCAGCCACGCCTGCCCCTTAGGTAGGGAAAATAAATGAGCATACTTAGTCAACCAATCAGCTACAACATAGATTCAGGTATGCCCATGTACCAAGGGGAGTCCTATGATAAAATCCATAGATATGCTTTCCTATTTCTGCTCTAGAATGGAAGAGATCTGAAGTAATCCCAGTCTGAAAATAATGCTAGGATTTGGCTTGTTGTAAAACCATACACTCTCTAACATGATTAAGGACGTTGTCTTTCATTCCCTTCCATGAAAATCTCTCTCTAATGAACTTGTATGTCTTGAAATATCTAGGATGTCAAGCTAATGGTGTATCATACACTGCTAAAAGGATCTTATCCTTCATCTTAGACCCCAGTACAAGGAAAATCCTATCCTTGTAGTATATTAGATCATCCAAAATTTTGTACCTATCATCATGTATAATGCCATCCATGATCTCACATGCAAACTAATTTTTGGAATACTCAACAAGTATGTGAGCCTTCCAATCTAATGAAATCTCAAACATAGAACTAAGCATAGAGGTAAGGTAAGGTCTCTTAGATAAAGCATCAGTAAAAAAAAATATTCTTGTCTTTGGTGTACTCTATTTTGAATTCATAGGTTTGTACCTTGTTCACCCATCTCTGTTGGTGATCATTGAGATTCTTCTGCCCCTGGAAGAACCTCAAACTATTTTGATATGTATTATAGTGCCCGCATTTTTATAGCTCAAGTTATTTGTTGGTTCCTTTATTCCCAGACATGTTTTGATTGAGACTCGATAATAGACTTTGGACATTTCACTATGATATTTTATCCTCATGGACATTATGGCATTTTGGGCGCATAATGCCAATTGGACTAGATTCGTATACTGATATATTTCTTATGATGTTGATGACACTAACAGGGTTATATGATAGATTTATTGGTTAGTTGTTAGTCTCTTGTGGTTGATTTGATTAATGATATAATGTTCTGGATTTAATGATGGTAATTTTCATGCTAACCTAAGTGTATGTTGTTGCAATTTTATTTGGTGGTGATTCATGGCAAACTATGTGAATAATTGTATGCATTGCACTATCAATTGTTTAATAATGTTAGGACATTATAAGTTAGATTGAATTTGTGATGTATAGATGATGTTTATTATATTGGACAGATGCGGTTAATGTGTGCAATGAGTGTGCAGGTGACAGGTATAGGAGAGCATGGGTTTCAGGGCAGCTACGCAATTGTGCACAAGCGGCCCACGGGCTGAGTCCTAACCATGCTAAATGTTTGAGGCCTTAGAATAGATGTATTTAATTGGGCACCATGGGTGAACCCTTCAATTGTAATGTAATTATGTCTTGTAAAATTAATCATGTTTAGGGTGTGTTTTATTAAGTAAACTAGCTTAGGGGTTTAATGATCTCTTCTTAAGTTAAGTGTTGGTTTTGGGAAAGTGTGTGTGTGTTGGTAGAAGGGATTGGGGACCACATGTGAACCTTGGGTGGACCCCACACCCTCTACCCTTGTGCCCAAGCATGCCAAACCCGAAATTGGGTTATTTTGGGCATTTTTAGGGACCCCTTTTGAGTTTGGGAGTTCCCTTAGCATGAAAATGGGCCCTTGGACCCTACCTAATAGGTAGGGGGGCTTATTTCCAAGGTTTGGAGGGATTTTCCCTCCCATTTTTCCCTCCTTAGTCACCATCCATGTAAGATGGTTGGTTTGTGTGTTTTGTTAAAAGTTGCTCCACTTTGTTTTATTTTAGTTTTTAGTATTTTGGGTGATAAGGGATTAAAGGTGAGTTTACTCTTACTTATTTGGTTGTTGGAATCTTTGAATCTTGAGAGGAGAGGGGGTGACACTTGTCACTTTCTCATTGGTGAGGAAACTTTTGGGTTCCACTTTTTATTCTTCCTCATGTTGAAGGAAGGGGTCTTCGTGGTTCATTTTTTTAGCACTTGGAGAATTTTGGGAGCTTAGAGGTGAGATTGGACAAAGGGAAAATATTAGAGTCTTGGAAAGTATTATATAGGTAGGGTTCTTAACCATTTTCTTTCTTAGTTGTGCTTATCTTGTTAACTTTTCTTTGATCAATGAATTGATGTGTGTGAAATGATGTGTTGTGAGTTGTATGGTTAATGTAGTTGTTTGTTTGTTCTTGTTGTTTTCTTTGTTTTCTCTCCACCATCATTTGGATTGATGGTTTTTGGAGAATGTAGGGGAAGAGAGAGGGATTTCCCTCTCAAACCTCATGGTTTTTGGTCAAGCCATGAAGTTCCCTTCTCATCCCCTCATATGGTTTGAGGTGGGAGAAAGGTTCTTATGGCTTGAACCTTTCCCCATTCTTGGTGAGGAAACCCTTTTGGGTTTGAAAATCCTCCCAAGAAGGATTTCTATAGCAAAAAGGAGGAATAAGGAGGATGCTTGATTAGGAGGTATAAGGAGTTTTGTAAGCATGTTTTGTTGGTGCTCCTATGGTTGGACACCTTTGATTTGGGCATCCTACTCCTCTTCCCCCTTGTGAGGTTGGCCTTGTTATCCTCATGTGGTGGTTTTATCATTTGTATTTTTCTAAGTTTTAAATGGTGTTATGTCTTTATTATGTGTTTTATCCCCCTTCATACTTGTGCACATTGTGGAAGTTTGTTCCTCTCTCCCATGGGCTTGGGGGAGGCTAGCATGACTTCCAACCATGGAAAGGCATGTGATGATGCCTATTGGTTGGGTGGTAAACAAGCCATGTCTCTTGTTGCAGCATTCTTAGGAGCACATTCAAGGTTGGAGACTCAAGGATGAAGTTTTGTTGAAGTGGTGACTTGTTCTTTTATCCTAAAAAAAATATTTATTATAAATATCACACTTCCTTGTACCTATGTGTTGTATGGATGATTTTGGATAGAATCTTCTTGTAAACTCATCCTATTGTGATTTGAAAGTCTTGTTATAACATGCATCTTTTGTCTTGTAACCTATCTCTATTCAAAAAAAGATTACCACATAAGATCATGAGTTCTTTATTTTACTTCTCTTCATTTGTAATGATTGTTTGGTTTGAAATCTGCAAAATATAGTTATGCATTACATATTAAATCTTAAATTTTAGTGTGTTTCCTTTAAAAAAATGGAAAAATAAAAATAAAAATGATGGAACTAAATTTTGGTATCAGAGCTAGATGCAAACACATGGACTCTTTGGGTAATTTTTGGTTTATTTTACCTTTATTGTTTTGTTTATATATATATATATGTGTGTGTGTGTGTGTGTGTATATATATGTATATGTGTGTGTGTGTGTATGTATGTATGTATGTATATATATATAAAGGGGTTGTTCTTGGATAGTTATGTAATTGAGTTTAAGTCTCTTGGAAATGAAATATTGTAACAAAATGATTCATTTAATAAGAACTACTATTATCTTTTGAGGGAAAGTTGATTTATTGGATATAATGTTAGTCATGTAATAGGTTACTTTCTTACAAGATGTGGTGGCTTTATACAAAGAGATGAAGTTAGTTACACTCTCTTTTCATGAAAAATCTCAATTGGTGTTTGCTTTTGAAATCTTATTTTTTTTAAAATGTGAAGGCATTTTAGCAAACCCTTTTGACATGTTTCTAGTTTTCTCCTCTTGAATGAAATATAAAACTACATGCCTTTGTTTCCGCATAAAGAAATAAATAGTTTTAACCTAGATTTGTTTTCAAACAAAAATAACTTTTAAAGTTCATAGTTCATGTTGACAAACAACTCATGTTGATTATTTTTTTAGTTATAATGTCATTTTCTTTTTCTTAGAATATTATATAACATATTTAAGTAAAAGCCATATTCTTTATCAATTTTTATTTTTTTGAAAGCAACTACTTCATATTCTTACATAGTAGTTTGCCTTTTAATATTTACTATGGTAGAGAATACCCTATTGTAATATTCAAAATATGAAATGTTATAAAAGATATACTTATAAATCTGGGTTTATAATACAGAATGTATTAATTTACAAAATTGTTATATTGTTATACAACTTAATAGTAATAAAATAAACTGATATAAAATTCATATAATACAATAGATTATATATATGTACATAGAACATATATATATATATATATATATATATATAATATTATATAACTATCTTTCAACTGTTATTGTGAAAGGTAAATATAGACAAAGAAATTTTAATATGAATAGGAATGCTTAGGTCTATTTTTTTCTTTTGAGTTTTTATTTTATTTTATTTTATTGGAAAGTGGGGAGGGTCAAACCCTCCCACCCTACGCACCCCGCACACACCGCAGCCTCCTCGAGACTTCCCCATCAGCCCCTGCGCACCCAATCGACGCACCCAACCGGCCGCCACCACCACTTTGCCCCTCTAGTTCCTGGCGCACCACCATACCACCCTCCCTTCCCCCATGTTGCCCCCTTCTCCACCTTTCACACGCACCCCCCAGCGGGCCTTCTCACCCCCTGCCCCTCTCGTCCCGAAAAAAATTCTTGAAAGCAAGACTTATTTGCACAATACTTTGCTTAAACAATTTAACAATTTGCAACCGCCAAAACCGTAGAGGGTTCTTCCTTGCCGCTTAAACGCATAGACAACATCCATGGCCGTAACAGTCTTGCGCCTAGCGTGCTCCATATACGTAACTGCATCCCGTATCACATTCTCCAGAAAAATCTTGAGCACGCCTTTGTTTTCCTCATAAATAAAGCCACTTATATGCTTTACTCCTCCTTTGATGGGCAAGCCGCATGATTACGAGGCTTGGTGATACCCTAAATATATATATATATATCGATTTCAATACTATTTAGACAAGTATTACGCATAAACAAATTCTACCATTAAAAACTATTTGGGCGCACTCTCCCCATCACCGATAACCCTCCCAACACTTCCCTGTCGCCGTTGTTGCTAACCCTACAGCCGCCCCCCTCCAAAATGCGGCCACACCAGACCACATAAACAAATAATAAAATAAAATAAATTACATACATCTAAGCCATGGGTTGTGGCTTAGAGTCTCTCACACAAATTCAAGAAGGATGATTCAATCCTCCATAGCTCCATCTCCACCTGCACAAAAACAAAATGAGAGAAAATGGCATGGAAAAAGAAAGGAAAAGAGATAAAAGAAACATAGAGAAATTTAGGGCACTTTTAGGGAAAATTTTAGGGTTTTCATAGGGTTAAATTTTGATCAATGGCCAAGATTAGAAATGATCCTAGGGTCCTCCTTCAATCCTACCTTGCTTTAAGTCATGACATTTTAATGGGAATGTAAATTAATCTTTGGTGGGATGTGGGTAAAATTAATTAAAAAAAGGGGAAGATTATTTATTTTTCTAAGAGTGTAGAATTTTAATCATAACCCTAGGAAGTTTGATAGGGTAAATAAGTTAAAATTATTATTAGGATAGTATTAATTTATTACAGGAAAATTAATAATTATTATAAATTAATTATTAACAGAAAGGGGTATTACTTTTGGTGTTACATTATATAATGATAATAACAATAATAATAATAATAAAAAAGGGGGGGTTTTTAAAATATATATATTTTTATTTCGGGTTCGAGGATGACACCCATGAGGGGATGTTCAGCTCGAGGTTTGTGGATGTAGTGCACCTATGCAGAGCCGATGGACCCCATTTTGGGCCTCGAGATATTGGAGACCCTGCAGCAGCTGATAGGTGTCATATAGGAGCGCCTTCCACCACCGCAGGTGCCGAGAGAGGAGGACATTCAGTTGGGAGATGAGGAGTTGATTGGTGAGGACGCACATCCAGAGCCACCCGAGAGCATGACATTCTAAGATGAGAGAGGTCACGCAGCCCTTCCATCCTTTGCGAGAGAGTGGCCTCATTTCGTCACAGCCGATCACACAGCTTCGAGGGACCATTTGGAGATAGGTGACCTCTTTCACCTATTAGACCACATCGCCAGGATCGAGACATAGGTAGTGTGATTTGAGACCTTCTTCGCCTTCAGCCACCTACGTTTATTGGTTCGACAGATGGCTTTGGGGTAGAGTCCTGCTCCTTAGCTTGGATAGCTGCTTTGGCTTGCACTCTCATGAGAGCAATGTCAAAGCCAAGTTCACCATACACCTCCTCCGAGACGCAGCAGGCATTTGGTGGAGGAATGAGGAGTGGAAGCTCCATTTGACTCAAGATACAGTGACTTGGGAGTTGTTCGAGGAGTGGTTCAGGGCCCAGTATATGTCAGAGCATTTTGTGCAGAAGAGGATCGA
Organism: Taxus wallichiana var. yunnanensis; assembly: GCA_018340775.1. Lineage (NCBI taxonomy): Eukaryota > Viridiplantae > Streptophyta > Pinopsida > Cupressales > Taxaceae > Taxus > Taxus wallichiana. The sequence goes on along the minus strand of JADAXU010000077.1, from coordinate 106,600 downwards.
TGAGTTTCATGACTTACGACAGGTTACGCTCGGGCACAAAGATGAGAGCCGGTTCTTGGATCTCTTGCAGTATGTAGACTACTTGCAAGATGAGAAATTGTAGGTAAATAGGTTCATTCGGGGCCTGAATACAGATATAGCAGGAGTTGTTAGGATGTTATCTCCTCCCACGCTTGAGAAGGCCGTTGAGAAGGCCTACTTGGCTGAGGAGAATAGGACCAAGGCTTAGGAGCACAGAGATAGAAACAAGAGCAAGTTCTAGGATAGGATTCATGCACTCCAGAGTCAGAGAGCACGGGGTAGCATACCACCCCCTAGAGGAGGATTCTGGTCTTCTCCAGCAACATCGAGAGCTCCTCCACACCCATCACATCAGACACAACATCAGGAAACCAACATCGAGAGGGTAGACGGACTCGAGTTTTCAGCGAGGTGGGTCTAGAGGTGGTTTTAGTGGATCTAGAAATAGGAGGTCGGGTACTCATCACTCACAACCAGCCCACTCATAGTAGTAAGTTAGGGTTAGACCGGCGAGTTCGGTTCATCGAGTACAGGAGGGACCCCATCTCAGAGGGGTACAGGAGGATGTTTTATTTGTGGGGCTCTAGACCATTATGTGTATGTGTCCGCACAAGCCCACTACTATGGATATGCAGAGAGCTCCTAGATCCGAGCAAATGGTGGGTGACGTGGGACATGCCCATCGTGTGTATGTAGCGGTTGATAACCACCAGGTTGAGCATCAGGCCACAGTCATTGAGATGATAGGTACTATCAAGGGTATTTCTGTCTCAGTACTTTTTGATTCAGGTGCTTCAGATTCTTTTATATCTCCTTCTGTTGTAGACCAATGGGTTAGTGGTGGCTAGGTAGCCAGATAGTTGGCAGGTTGAGTTGGCCTCTGGGGCTAAACTCATCGTGGACTCGTATGTGGAGAGTTGTGTACTTGATTTGGGAGTCTTCTCCACTACACTTGACCTCCGAGTTATTCCTTTAGGATCCTATCAGGTAGTGTTGGGTATGGATTGGCTCGAGGCTCATCGAGCCAAGGTGGATTACAGAGAGAAAGGTCGGTGAGTGTCGGGATGATTTGGGTAGTGCAGTTTTGATTTCAGCGATGCAGAGACCCATTTCCTTATGTATGATCTCGGCTAAGAAACTCAAGCGGAGCATGCGTAAGGGTTTCCAGTTGTTTTCTATCACTATCAGTGATCATTCGGACAGTACTCCAGAGCATTCACCCATTGATGATCACGCAGTTTTGAGGGAGTATGCATAGATGTGTTTCTAAGAGAGCTTCTAGGTTTACCACCTAGTAGGGAGGTGGATTTCACCATTGAATTAGTGCCTAGATCTGCACTAGTTTCTAGGGCACCCTATCGGATGATGACTTCAAAGCTTCATGAGCTCAAGATTCAGTTAGAGGAGTTGTTAGAGAAGGGTCTCATTCTCCTAGTGTATCTCCTTGGGGAGTGCCAATCATATTTGTGAAGAAGAAGGATGGTTCTCTCAGACTTTGTGTAGACTTTAGACAGCTCAATAAGGTCACAATAAAGAACCGTTATCCACTCCCTAGGATTGATGACTTGTTTGATCAGATGTGGGGAGCTAGAGTGTTCTCCAAAATCGATCTCAAGTTAGGGTATCATCAGTTGCGCATTTCAGATGCAAACATTCATAAGACAATTTTTCACACATGTTACGGGCATTATGAGTTCACAGTGGTTCCATTTGGTTTGACCAATGCCCCAGCTATCTTCATGAGCCTCATGAATGGAGTATTCAGGACATTTTGGATCACTTTTTTTTAGTGTTCCTTGATGACATATTGATTTATTCTCATTCCGAGGAGGAACATGAGGAGCATTTGAGGTAGGTACTTCAGGTTTTGAGAGAGCAGAAGTTGTATGGGAACTTGGAAAAATGCAGCTTCTTTCAGATAGAGATTCAGTACTTGGGTCATATCATATCAGGTGAGGGTATCTCCATAGATCCCTCTAAGATTCAGGCTATCTTGGATTGGCCAGCACCCACATCAGTCACTGAGGTGAGGAGCTTCATGGGTTTAGCAGGTATTACCAAATGTTTGTGTAGGACTTCTCTAGGATTGCTCATCCTATTACTTCTCTTCAGAGGAAAGGGAAGAAGTTTGATTGGTCAGAAAAATGTGAGTAGGCCTTTTAGTTTCTTAAGGATAGGTTAACCACAACGCCCATCTTAGCAGTTCCAGACCCAACAGAGGATTTTGTTGTTTGTAGTCTGATGCATCACTAGAGGGTTTGGGAGCAGTTCTTATGCAGGAGTGTCAGGTTATTGCCTTTGAGTCTCGTAAGCTCAAGGACTACGAGATTAACTATCCTACTCATGACTTAGAGCTTACATCAGTTGTTCATGCACTTGTGCATTGGTGACATTTCCTTTTGGGTAGACCTTTCATCTTGAGGATAGATCATTGTAGCTTACAACATATCTTCTCTCATCCGAACCTCAATTCTTGTCAATGGCATTGGATGGAGTTCCTGTGTGAGTATGACATGGAAGTCCAGTATATCAAGGGAAAGGAAAATGTTGTTGCAGATGCACTTAGTAGATGATGGCATGTGCTTGCTTCTTTAACAATGCAGATCAGATTTGAGAGGCAGGATACTTGAGCATCTTCCGAGAGACATGTTTTATAAGGGTGCTAGGCAGATGTTGGATTCTCAGGGTTCTTTTGAGGGCAGATATTCAGGATGCATGCTAGAGTCAGATGGTTTGCTTTGGTTCCATAGGTGCATTTATGTGCCTAAGGTAGGTGATCTGCATAGTTTCATCCTTACTAAGGCTCATCGAGCCCCATACACAGCACATCCGGAGTGAAGAAGATGCATGCTGATTTGAGAGAGTTATATTATTGGCCGGGTCTTTATCGGGACATAGCATATTTTGTAACACGTTGCCTTGAGTGTCAGAGAGTCAAGGCAGAGCATTCTCATCCCGCAGGACTCTTATACCCTCATGATATTCCCGAGTGGAAATGGGATGTGATCTCCATGGATTTCATAGTAGGACTTCCTATGTCCTCTTATCGTCATGATTCCATTATGGTCACAGTGGATAAGTTGACCAAGGTTGTGCATTACTCGCCAACCAAGGTCACCTATAATGCACAAGTCATCGTAAAAGTGTTCATGGAGGACATTGTTAGATTGCATGGGATTCCGAAGACGATCATCAATGACAGAGACACCATCTACACATCAGTTTTCTAGACTTCTTTTCAGGAGGCCTTGGGTACACAGATTAATTTCAGTTCGGCATATCATCCAGAGACAGATGGGCAGACAGAGAGGGTTAATCAGGTTCTTGAGGACATGTTGAGGATGTACGTGATGGACCAGCAGAAGAAGTGGGAAGACTATTTGCATTTAGTTGAGTTTTCCTACAATAACAGTTATCATAGCTCCATTGGCATGGCTCCCTATCAGGCTTTGTATGGACGACCTTGCAGGACACCTTTGAGCTAGGACAGACTAGATGACAGGATTATTTTGGGGCTAGCTTATCTTTAGGATTTATAGCGATGGGTTGTTACGATTCGACAACGTCTTGAGCGGGCGAGCAGCACCCAAAGGTGGATGCGAAATACTAAGAGGATTGATAATCACTTCTCAGTGGGTGACAAAGTCTTCTTGAGGGTTTGTCCTCATAAGAGTCCAATCTGTTATGGAAAGGGTTCTAATCTATCACCTCATTTTGTGGGGCCTTTTGATATTCTTGAGGTCATTGGTCTAGTTGCCTATCGCCTAGCTTTGCCACCATGCCTTACACAGCCCATGATGTGTTTTTCATGTTTCGTACTACGTAGATATGTACCAGATGTTTCTCATGTTTTGGATTGGTCAGCATTATAGGTAGGGGATGGAGGGAAATGGAGATTGGATCCCATACGCATCTTTGGAGCACTGGAGGTTGGCCCTTCGGGGTCGAGATTTGGACCATCTTAGAGTGCAAAGGGGGAACAATATGATGAGTCATCACTACCTAGGAGGATGCTACACCACTGAGGGCTAGATATCCCTATCTCTTCCAATGACTTCCAGGAGGAAGTCTAATTCTAGGAGAGGGGGATGTAGTGCCCACATTTTTATAGCTCCAGTTATCTATTGGTTCCTTTATTCCTAGACATGTTTTGATTGAGACTCTGATAGACTTTGGACATTTCACTATGATATTTTATCCTCATGGACATTATGGCATTTTGGGCACATAGCACCAATTGGACTAGATTCGTATACTGATATATTTCTTATGATGTTGATGACACTAACAGGGTTATATGATAGATTTATTGGTTAGATGTTAGTCTCTTGTGGTTGATTTGATTAATGATATAGTGTTTTGGATTTAATGATGGTAATTTTCATGCTAACCTAAGTGTATGTCGTTGCAATTTTATTTGGTGGTGATTCATGGAAAACTATGTGAATAATTGTATGCATTGCACTATCAATTGTTTAATAATGTTAGGACATTATAAGTTAGATTGAATTTGTGATGTGTAGATGATGTTTATTATATTGGACAGATGTGGTTAATGTGTGCAATGAGTGTGCAAGTGACAGGTATAGGAGAGCATGGGTTTCAGGGCAGCTACGCAATTGTGCACGAGCGGCCCATGGGCTGAGTCCTAACCATGCTAAATGTTTGAGGCCTTAGAATAGATGTATTTAATTGGGCACCATGGGTGAACCCTTCAATTGTAATGTAATTATGTCTTGTAAAATTAATTATGTTTAGGGTGTGTTTTATTAAGTAAACTAGCTTAGGGGTTTAATGATCTCTTCTTAAGTTAAGTGTTGGTTTTGAAAAGTGTGTGTGTTGGTAGAAGGGATTGGGGACCACATGTGAACCTTGGGTGGACCCCACACCCTCTACCCTTGTGCCCAAGCATGCCAAACCCGAAATTGGGTTATTTTGGGCATTTTAGGGACCCCTTTTGAGTTTGGGAGTTCCTTAGCATGAAAATGGGCCCTTGGACCCTACCTAATAGGTAGGGGGCTTATTTCCAGGTTTGGAGGAGTTTCCCTCCCATTTTTCCTCCTTAGTCACCATCCATGTAAGATGGTTGGTTTGTGTGTTTTGTTAAAAGTTGCTCCACTTTGTTTTATTTTAGTTTTTAGTATTTTGGGTGATAAGGGATTAAAGGTGAGTTTACTCTTACTTATTTGGTTGTTGGAATCTTTGACTCTTGAGAGAGGAGAGGGGTGACACTTGTCACTTTCTCATTGGTGAGGAAACTTTTGGGTTCCTCTTTTTATTCTTCCTCATGTGGAAGGAAGGGGTCTTCTTGGTTCATTTGTTTTGGAGCACTTGGAGAATGTTGGGAGCTTGAGGTGAGCTTGAAAGGGAAAAGCTTAGAGTCTTGGAAAGCATTATAGAGGTAGGGTTCTTAACCCTTTTCTTTCTTAGTTGTGCTTATCTTGTTAACTATGCTTTGATCAATGGAATGGTGTGTGTGAAATGATGTGTTGTGAGTTGTATGGTTAATGTAGTTGTTTGTTTGTTCTTGTTGTTTCTTTGTTTTCTCTCCACCATCATTTGGATTGATGGTTTTTGGAGAATGTAGGGGAAGAGAGAGGGATTTCCCTCTCAAACCTCATGGTTGTTGGTCAAGCCATGAAGGTCCCTTCTCATCCCCTCATATGGTTTGAGGTGGGAGAAAGGTTCATATGGCTTGAACCTTTCCCCATTCTTGGTGAGGAAACCCTTTTGGGTTTGAAAATCCTCCCAAGAAGGATTTCTATAGCAAAAAGGAGGAATAAGGAGGATGCTTGATTAGGAGGTATAAGGAGTTTTGTAAGCATGTTTTGTTGGTGCTCCTATGGTTGGACACCTTTGATTTGGGCATCCTACTCCTTCTCTTCCCCCTTGTGAGGTTGACCTTGTTATCCTCATGTTGTTGTTTTATCATTTGTAGTTTGTCTAAGTGTTAAATGGTTTTATGTCTTTCTTATGTGTTTTATCCCCCTTCATACTTGTGCACATTGTGGAAGTTTGTCCCTCTCTCCCATGGGCTTGGGGGAGGCTAGCATGGCTTCCATCCATGGGAAGGCATGTGATGATGCCTATTGGTTGGGTGGTAAACAAGCCATGTCTCTTGTTGCAGCATTCTTAGGAGCACATTCAAGGTTGGAGACTCAAGGATGAAGTTTGGTTGAAGTGGTGACTTGTTCTTTTATCCTAAAAAAAAAGATTTATTGTAAATATCACACCTCCTTGTACCTATGTGTTGTATGGCTGATTGTGGATAGCCTCTTCTTGTAAACTCATCCTATTGTGATTTGAAAGTCTTGTAATAACATGTCTCTTTTATCTTATAACCTATCTCTGTTCAAAAAAACCATGATTACTACATAAGATCCTGAGCTCTTCATTTTACTTGTCTTCATTGTAATGATTGTTGGGTTTTAAATCTGAAAATATAGTTATGCATTACATATTAAATCTTAAATTTTAGTGTGTTTCCTTTAAAAAAAATGGAAAAAAAAAAATAAAAATTTGATGGCACTACATGTATGAGCCATGAATTTGTTTCCTACAAGGTATTGTTTGAATTTTTCCAAAGCATGCATAATGGCCAACATCTCGTTGTCATAAATTGGATACCCTTTCTCGAACATGGATCAATTTATGACTCTCATAATAAATGGGGTGCTTATCTTGCATAATAATTGATCTAATGCCCTCTCTTGATGCATCACACTCAAGTACAAATGGATGAGATAAATCTAGTAATGTAAGGATGGGACATGAGCTCATCACCCCCTTGAGGTGGTCAAAAACCTATTGTGTTGCTTCAGACCAAGAAAATATCCATTCTTGTTCAAATCTATCAATGGAGCAGTAAATTGAGAGAAATTCTTCACAAATCTCTTGTGGTATGTGCATAGTTCCAAGAACCATCTCAATTGTGTCAATGTCTTGGGTGCTAGCCAATTTAAAATTGTCTGTATCTTCTCCCTATCAGCCATCACTACCCCTACACCAATCACATATCCTAAATATAATATCTCTATCATTCCAAACTCACACTTAAAATCTTTAACATATAGCGAATTAACTTTTAATATCCTTAGGATCTCATCAAGGTGCCTAATATGATCCTCCCAAGTCCTGTTGTAGACCAATATGTCATCAAAGAAGACCAATACAAACTTCCGCAAGTGGCGGTTGAACGCATGGTTCATACAAGACTGGAAAGTTGTTGGTACATTGGACAACCCGAATGGCATCACAAGAAACTCAAAGTGGCCGTAATGGCATATGAAGGTTGTCTTATGCACATTCTACTCTTTAATCTTGATCTGGTGATATCCAAATCACAAATCTATTTTATAAAAATAGATTTCTCCTTATAGCTCATCTAGTAACTCATCAATACATGGCATTGGATACTTATTTTTAATTTTTTTCTTATTCAAGGCATTTTAATCTATGAACATTTGCATGGTTCCATCATTCTTCTTTACCAACACTACTGAAGAAGCAAAAGGACTAGAACTAGGTATAATATGCCCCATCTCAATGAGCTCATGGATAGTCCTTTCAATATCATCCTTAAACCATTTGGGGTGATGGTAAGGAGTAGTAACCATAAGTCTAATGTCCTCAAGCTCAATCACATGCTCAAATCCCCTATCCGGAGGCACACCTGGAGGTATGTCACCAAAAACTACACTATGCTTATCCAATAGGCCTTGGATATCCACATGATACTCTAGCTTCCCATCCTCTGACTTCTTGGTCAAAACCAAGCACTACACTACTCAATCAACCCAATTGTGTTTGTGAATCCTATCAATCCTCTTAGTTATAACAACCCTGAGTGCATCTGTAGATAAACCTCTCAAAGTCACATTCCTCCCTTTGGACTTAAACATCAACTCCATTGTCTAAAAGTTTGTCCGAACTCACCAAGGGAATGGAGCCACTATACTCCAATCACAAGTTTTGTCTCTCCAATACCAACAATATAGAAATCATCGGTAATTATATAGTTACCCATTGTGATGCTCAACTGTGGAACCCATTGTGTGCATCTCATAGACTCTCCATTGGATACAACCATGTTGAAGACCTCAAAATCCTCTCCTACCTGCAATCCTCACTTCTAAACCAATGAGGCATCAATAAATTTTTGGGTCTCCCCACTATCAATGAGTACCACTACTCACTGACCCTTTAAAACTCCCCTAACTTTGAATGTTTTGTACCTTGGGGTACTAGACAAGTGGAAATAGTCTCATGGGGAAAGGTTTCACTCTACTACTCAACACTTGCACTGTCAAATGCCTCTTTGTCATCATCCTCCAATCCCTGGCTCTCTAAATCCTCATCACCATCACTCTCCTCTAATACCTCTATAAATTTATATTTCCCTCTGCCTCTGCAATCATGCCTGAACCCAAAGTTTTCGGCAATAGAAACATAGATTATTTCACCTCAACTCATCTTTGTCCTCTCTAGATATGAATGGTTTCTTCACTACATCTTTCCTACGTGGAGACCTCTTAGGTGTGAATTTTCATGTCTAGAGGGAAGTACCTTAGGCTGCACCCGAGATGGAAACATTGAATTTGGAGTTGATAACTCTAAGTCTCGTGCCCTCATAATAGCCTCATGAAAATAATAACACTCAAATGCCTTTACAAATCTAGCAAGAGCATTTGTCAAACCTGTTATGAACAGTGAAGTCAACCTCATCTCTGTAACATCAGGTACCATGACTGATAATATCTAAAAATATGCAATATACTGATCCAAAGAACATGTCTGCCTCAAATGAGTTAACTCCCTAAAATGTTTGTCGTGGTCCCTCCTATAAAATCTTCTCACTAGCCTATTTTTAACTCTACATAAGTATTAACATGTATGTGCCCCTGCATAATCAACCCATGATCCCACCAAACATGAGCGTCTCCCTTAAGATGTAATATTACAAACTTAATTACATCCTCCTCATGCATGGGATTCAAGTCAAGTATGTCTTCAACTTCTAAACCCAGGACTATGAGGTACACTTCTTAAAACCATTGAAGTCTAGAATGGAGATCTATCCTAATATCCTTTGTAACTTAGGTACATGTATCGATGATCTCTCTTGGGCCTACTACCAATATTCATTTTGTAATAGTTTTGGAATGGAATTTTATCACAAAATCCCTCACTTAAAGTTCGATACCTCTCCCAACTAGACTCCTTGTCCAAAATTTCTACTACTCTGATGAAATGCCACAATTTTTCCAACTATCACAAAGAAATTCCCCTCGGTTGTGGTACCTATAAAAATTTGGGATCCTTTAAGAAAGAGGATTTATGAAGTCCCAAAGGCCTGGTAGAAGAATGGGGAGATCACCGCCCTAAATTTCCACTCCCACCTCTTTAAAAAAATTTAAACATATTGCTAGTTTCTCCTCTCTCCATATGAGTATCAATCCTGCACTGTGCTAATCTCTCAGTGAGCTGACTCAAATAGAGATTAGTAGTTTCCTGCTGCTTCACCATGTTGGTGAATAATTGTTTCATCAGTTCTACACCCAGATCCTCTTCACTGTCACCCATCTTTTCAACCCAGCAGGCTAGAGAAACAACCACTCTGATACCACTGAAATATCCCTTATGGGGATACCACAAAATAATGCACAAAATATAGAAAATTATAGCCAAATAAAATATTGATTTTTGTAGATTTTTAACAACTAGGACAAGGAACTAAATAAAATAAATAACTCACATGATACTTTCCCAAATGAATTGAAATTTTAAGGAGAGATTTTTAGTATTATAAATAACAAAATAAAATCAATTTTGGAATTTTAGAATAATATAATACTGCCAAAAAATTACATAATGCCCTAAACAACTTTGAAACTTAAAAATTCATAACTTCTCCAATAAGCAAGATAAAATTATATAATTTTTAAATTACATATACTAATATGGAGAATGAAAACCCAACCTCCAGATCTGAAAATTTCAGTCTGGAAACCCTCCAAAAAGGTGTTGCAATCTCCAAAGTAAGTCCCCCTTGGAAAATGATCAAAACCCTCTGAAAAGTCTTTAGAAATGATGCAAAACCTATTCTTATTGCTGCCATAAATCTGATCTGAAAACCCTTTACCTTTCTCCACCAAATATCTCCAAAACCCTCAAAACCCTTCCTCCGAAACCTCTAAAAATATCTCTGTAAAATAACCCTAAAAACAACTCCAAAATGACAAGCTAGGGTGGATCTTTCACCACCGAAGAATGCCCTACTAGCTAGGGATGGATCTCTCACCACTAGAACTAGGTTTCCTGTGGGATCTTACTCCACAAGTTGGAATTTTGCAAACAACAGTTGCACATAGAGAAAATATGAGTGTATGTAAGAATGACCTCTATCACTCCCCCAAACCTCCTTTTATAACATCGCATTACCTTTTTCCAAGTTGGGAGCTCCATGTGGGACTAAAAGTGACTTAAGTGACCCCAACGAAGAAATAGAATAATAAAGTACCATATTTCACCCCAAAAATAAATAGAATAATAAAGTGTTATGGGCCCCCTAATGACAAAACACAACATCTAGCCCCTCAAAATCACTTCATGCTCATGTTAACGAAATATTATAGAAAATGAACTAGATATTCATACCCAATAGCTCTAAACGTCCCTTGCCCCTTAGGTATGACCAATGATAGGACTCAAATTGACTATTAGGCCCTTGGCAAAGGAAATGGGGACATTATTAAAACTAAATCCTAACCCCTAAACCCTTATCCCTAAACCCTCAACCCTAAAACCTCAAACTTGAGCCCTGATCCCTAAGGAGGAGGCACATTACAATCACCTCATTTTTTCCATAGGACAGAATCCAATTCGGGAGCAATCCTCTATCTACAAAGTGAGGATATCATTTTAGTAAGAAGTAGACAAGCATTATAGAGATTATTCGTAGTCACTAAAGTGAATTATGGAAAAAAATTAAAAATTTACTAATTCAAGTAATGGTAGGGCCAAAATCTAATCTAGAAGGTCAAAAATATAGAAAATGACTATATGTTTTCATAAAACAAAGATCGACTACAATATATATGGCCTGAAAGTTTTAGGTCATTGCTGAAATTCTGAAATGAGTAAGTACTGACTAGATTAGATTTTTAAAAACTATCTTTTAGATTATAACTTTCGAGCTATTGGACCACTTCCATCAAAAAGGCGAGTGACCCTAACTTCTTATATTTACTAAAATAAATTTAAAGTATAATATTTCTTTTATTATTTCCTTATAAAGGTATAAAGAAATAATAAAATAAATCTTATACTTACCATTTATTTTAGTAAATATGGCTCCTTTGTCCCCCTAAACTTCATATAGATCAAAATGTGTACACGTTCCATTGCACTAGAAATGTGTACGTGTTATAACGCATATATGTATCTTAGGTTCATGATTTTCTGAGCCTAAGAAAACATAACACATCACATTATTACAAAACATGGTCGTATTTTGTTTATTGTCAATTTTTGTCCACTTTTTGGCCCCCTAATGTGGTGCACTTACCCTTAGGAAAATATATCATGTTCATAATGAAGTTGTTTTGTAAATCTAAATTTTTAATCTTTGCGTATATAATAGGATACAAACAATAAAAGTGATCACTAGCACCAAGTAACTATGTGTTGCCTATATAAACTAACACCTTCTCCCTAAGGCTACAAAAGGTAAATAAATTTTTTCTGAATAAGAATTATTGCTTAGCAAGTGCTAGTGTATGCAAGTTTTTCCTTGTAGAGTGTAATCATATAGGAGAAATCATATCGAAATTTGTAAGTGATAACAAATAAATCTTGACTTTATATAATGGATACATAAATATAAGTTTAGAATCATGTGTTACATAGATTCACATCTAGAATTTTCTATTTCTTATGAGATTTTGGTAGAATTTTTTTACATTTAGGACAAGAAAAGAAACTTAGACTAGTGACCTAGAATTTATACTACAAGTTTTTAAATACAACATGATCTATTTGTTTTACCCTATCCTCGTTAATCTATTCCTAAGGGTAAATATATCATGTTCATAATGAAGCTATGTTATAAATCTAAATTCTTAATCTTTGCATATATAATAGGAGACAAACAACAAAAGTGATTGCTAACACCAAATAAATGGTTTCTCTAAATAAGAATTATAGCCTAGTGGGCGCTACTACACGTAAATGTTTTCATGTAGAGTGTATTCATACAAGAGAAATCATATTGAAAAGCTATAAAAGATAACAAATAAATCTGGCATTTATATAATGGATACATAAATATACGTGTAAAATTGTATATTTAATATGTTATACATGTATATGTATAGATTTCTCTACTTCTTACAAGATTTTGGCAAAATTATTTTACATTTATGAAAAATATAGAAACTTGGAATTGCGACTGAGAATCTATAAAACAAATTTTTACATATGATGCCATCTACTCGTTACATCCTAGCGGCTGCTAATCTATTCTTAAAGGTAAATATATCATGTTCATAATGAAGTTGTTTTATAAATCTAAATTGTTAATCTTTGCGAATATAACAATAGACAAAGAACAAAAGTGATCGCTAGGACCAAAAATTTATGTTTCCTATATAAAAACAACTGATCCACAAGGGCCAAGGAAAATGAATGTTTTTTCTAGATTAGAATTGTAGCCTAACGGACTCTAGGGAGGAAAACTTTTCCCATGGTAGAGTTTATTCCTAGAAAAGAAACCATACTTGAAAAGATACAAATGATAACAAATAAATACATAATTTATATATAAATATACGTGTAGTATCATGTATGTAATTTGAAATAAAATTGGGGTTTTGTAAATAGGTTGTTGAAACAAAGAATTATATCGTGGAAGCCTCAAAGCTATGTGAATTTGTTGACATAGATTAGCTGGCTCAAAAGTAAGAATATATTAATTATTAAATGCATAGTGATTAAAATTATATTTAATAATATTAATGCATATATAATGTGTTTAACTTCCAATGTACATACCATAAATTTTTTGAAGACATTACATTTGATTAATTCTACATGGAAACACGTATATAATTGGAAATAATTATCATACAAGTGAAGTCTAAATATGATTTTATAGTTTTAAATTAATTTTTTAACCTCATATATTTTCCTAAAATGTATAAGCATAAACCATGCAAACAAATGTAGTATGGATTAATTAGTGATGTTTATTTGCATCATCTTAATGAACAACGTTAAACTATTTTGGTTCTCCAAACCAAAATAAAATTTAAAAACATGTGACTGTGCCATGAAGTTATCATTATTCTCAAAAACAATCACAAAAACTAAAAATAGCCAAACAGAGACATAGAATGGAGGAAATGGGAAAGCGTTAAAAAGAGATAAATACTAGAGAAGAAAAGGGATTAAAATTTCTTTAGTTAACGCAAAAAAAAATGATTTTTCATGAAGAACAAGGTAGTTTGGAGTGGAGATCACAAGAAAATAGAAATCAAGCCTTGACTTCGAAGAACGATTCAATAGGACAAAGCATGGCTTGTGTAGATCATGATTGGATCACTATGAATAACACAAGAACAAGTCAAGTACACAACTAATAGATCTACGATAAAAAAAAGTTTCACCTTTACTATAAATACTTGATTTAGTAATATCTAGGATTATTTCATGTTTTATGTTATCTGTGCAACCTCCATCTTCTACCTCAATCAAACAATATACATGATTATTTGTGTAACCTCTGTTGTTATCCTCCTTCATGTGTGTCCATTGTGTGCATCTTTGTGTGCTTTCTCTGTAAACAAGATTATAATTGCATGCAAAAAAATAACTTGGATTCAAACACTTAACCTTGTAATTTACGGCTTGTGCATATTTTTTTATTTTGAAGACATGCTATTCTCGATTAACCAAAAATAGAAGCCCTACTCAACATTTCTCGAGGTGTTTAATAATTTATTTAGCACATTCCACGCAAGAAATTTCAAAAATAGAAAAAGAGCAGTAGTACAAAAAAATTCCCTTTCCCCTCTAAAAGAAAAAGGGTGGGCTATTGAAATTTTAAATATCTAAAAATGTGGGGAATTTGAATTTCCCTATCTTCATTTTTGCATGGTTTAAAAATTATAACTAAACATGAATTAAAAATAATGTAATTTTCATTCTTTATAGCCTATAATAATGTAAACATAATAACAAATATATTATATAACATATATTAAAAAAGCATGGTAAAAAAATATATTATAAGAAAATAGAAGAAATAAATTCTAAACATAGTTTTAAAGTTTATTAGAATAATATATAGACATTTACATTCCATTCTTTATGAAAATCGATTTCTACATTGGTAGATATAGTGAGCACTAATTTAAATTATTTATCTAGTTAAAATGTGCCATGTGGCAAGTTTGGAAAAGCTATTTGGGATACATAATAAGGCTACCAATCCAAGACTGTATGAGATAGCGTTCTTCGTATGGCTATTTTCAAAATAAGAAAAATTTGATCCTAGGATCTGATATGTTGTTTCTATCAACAAGTTAAGGATCATAGTAGGCATTAAGCATATTATTTGTTAGGAAATGATGTGAAATATGTCTTGAAAACCATGTATCTTATGGAAACTGCATATTAAGCCTAGCGATCCATAGCTTTAGAGATAGTGTTTATAGTGAGAAGAGGTAAAGGTAGGAGCCTAGTGACCACTAAACTAAACCATGATTTGTTATTTTATGGCTATTTTCAAAATAAGAAACTTTTGAGTCTAGGGTTTGATATGTCATTTTTGTCACTAAGTAAAGGATCTTAATGCGGTGCTAAGCATTTTCTTTAATAGGAAACAATGTGAAGTATGAGTTGGAAACCATGTATCTCATTGGAACTACATACCAAGGCTAATGATCAAAAACTATAAATATAGATTTTATAATGAGAAGAGGTAAAGGTACGATCCTAGCGTCCACTAAGCTATACCATGATTTTTTATTTTATGGCTATTTTTAAAATAAGAAAAAATTGAGACTAGGGTCTGATATGCTATTTTTGTTAATAAGTAAATGAGCTTATTTGTCGCTAAGTTTTTATTTAATAGTGAATGATGTAAAATATGAGTTGAAAACCATTTTTCTTATGCAAACTACATATTAAGGCTAGTGATCTAAAATTGTAAAGATAGTGTTTATAATGAGAAGAGGTAAAGATAGGAGCCTAAATGCGACCACTAAGCTATACCATGAGTTTTTATTTTATGGCTATTTTCAAAAATAAGAAACTTTTGAGTATATGGGAAACACATAATACGTCTTGATCCATTTAGAGGGTATGTAATGTAGGACTTTCTCTCTGCCACACATAGCCTAGAAAATATGGTATAATTAAAATAAATGGATAACATTATCATTCAAAATCATGCACATAGTGTTGAAATAAGAAACAATTGATCCTAGTCATTATGGCATTCCATTCAATACATACTAGAATCTTAGCGATCGCTAAGCATTTTATCTCATACGAACAGATGTGAATTATATGTTACAAACAATACATCTTGTGAGTACTACATAATCCATGAAAACATAGTAGCAACCCAAAGCTATACATACAAGTATTTATAATGACTGGTAGTAATGGTGGGAGCCTAAACTAAACTAGAGCATGATCTTTTATTTTATCATTATTTTAAAATTATGAAACTGTTGATCCTAGCGTCCACTATGTCATTACTTTCGATAAGGAAAAAAAAAGTTAAGCATTTGCTAAGCATTTTATCCCATAAGATCCTACATGAATTATGTGTTTCAAACAATATACCTTATGGGAACTACGTAAGGTTGGATCCCTATATATGGTATGCAGTGCAACTATTGTCTCCACCAGGTACATTCCAACTAACATGATATAATAATGATCAATGAAAAACACTAGCTATCCAAATTTATATAGATAGTGTTTACAATCACCGTAATGATAGGAGCCTCGTGGTTGCTCAACTAAGTAAATAATTCTACAGATATTAAATTGTGAATTATATGTTACGAACAATATATTTTATAGAAAATACATATGGTTTTATCCCTATTGAGGATTTGTAGAGTAGCACTTGTTTCCACCATGGATAGTCTATCGAATATGATATAATTATAATAAATGAAAATCACTAGTGAGAAAAAGTGTACAGAAAGTGATTACAATGACAAGAAGAAATTGTAGGACCCTAGCTTCTGCTAAGCTAGGTTGTTATTTATTATTATATCACTATTTTTAAATTCTTACTGGTTTTTACCCTCAATCGATTCAACATATCGGACAATAAATGTTTACAACCTAAAAATATCGAACTCAAATGAGTTAATATAAGTTCAAACAATTTGGAATAAATTTCTTCAATTAGTATTGTTAGAATAATATTAGATATTGTGAATATTATTATGAGTGTGGAAATAAATAATATAGTCTAATGTAATACAACTATTTATGAGTTGTTAACTCATGTAAGTAGTTGTTACTAGATAATGTTTGTTGTGAGAAAATAATGGGATTGAGAGTTTGAGTGAGATATTGTGGGGATTAGGAGAGATATGTGGGATAAGTTGAGAGATTTGTGAGAGAGAGATTTGTGGAGAGATAAGTGGATTCAAGATGAGATTTGACTCCACCATAATAGGAAGGTCAATCTCTATATAATGTAATCTCTCATATGAATAAAATATCCCGGATGAATAAAATTGGAGTCTTGTATTATTTCCGGTGTTATGTGATTAGTTTTTTGTGCATGCAAACTGAACCAACTTCTAGATTTGGTATCAGAGCAGGCTAGGGAAATTTATGAGATTCATTGCAGGACAAAATCGCAGCCTCTAAGATGCAGATATGAGAGTTTTGAAGCTTTCATTGCCTTTTTGGAATTCTGATCTGAAAAAACGACTGGTAATTCACGTTTTTCTCAAAAACCCAGATTCGAAATTTACTGAATTTTTTTGGGTTTGTTAATTTATATTTTTAAAACTTTTTAAAAAAATTACAGAAACCCATTTCGTATTTTACGAGAAATCGTGGAAACAATTCTGACAGTTTCTATTTATTCTGTAAAAAAAATAGTGACTGATTTCTAGCAATTAAAATCTGATATGCTTTATTATTTTGAATAAATATAAAGCTGATTATTATTGTAAGGGTGTATTTTCGGTTGAAACCGACACCTATTTGTGTCAAATTGTGGAGAGTCATAATGGATAAATTGGGTTATGTTGAAAAATTTGATGGAAAGGATTTTCACACTTGGCAAGTACGAACTCAGTTGACACTCATTAACAAAGATTTGTGGGACATTGCGGATGGAACATTCAAGAAACCAACCGATGCTGATGAAGCAACCAAATGGGAGAGTAGAGATCGTAAAGCAACAACAATCATTGGACTTGGGTTGTCTGATGCATATTTGCATCATATAGACCTTTCAAAAAGTTCAAATTTCATTTGGACAACATTGAACAAGTTGTTTGGATCCCAAACCGGAAGCGCAATAGTGACCTTGAAGCAGAAGTTGTTTGGACTCAAGATGGATGAAGGAGAAAACATGGTACAACATATAAGTAAGTTTCGGTCTATTTTGAATCAATTGTCAGGGATAAAAATTAAAGTAGAGGATGATGATGCAAAAGTCTGTTTTGTTGAATAGTATGCCATCTCGCTATTCAAACATTGTTTTTACTTTGAGCAAGATCAATCCCAGCCTAGAAGATCTAATTTCTTCACTGATAGATGAAGAAAATAAGAATGTTACACCAGAAGAAACTACAATGTATGGTAAAAACAAGTCATATGATAAAGGGAGATTTAAATCTTCTTTTAAACAAAGATCAACTTTCAGAGATACAAAGAAACATATCACTTGTTACTATTGTAAACAAGATGGACATCTATCTATAAACTGCAAGAAAAGAGCACGAGATTTACTTGATGGAAAAATAGAAGAAAGTGCCATGGTTGCTAATGAAGAAGAAGACAGTGATAAAGAAGAACCTTTGGGTGATGGTTATAATTGTGACGATTTTCTATTATAAATAAGCAGCAGCAGATGGAGGCAGGAGGCAATGGAGGAAGGAGGACAACCAGCGTCCTCTCACCACAAGTGACGGGGCCGCATAATGAGTTTGTGGCATATTTTCAGTTGTGTGTTTCATTGTTTGTAATAAGAACAGATGTCACATTCCTGTTCAGAGTTGTATTTCCTTTTATAACCTCCTGATGTAAATATGTTGTAGTAGAAAGATAAAAGCACAAGAAAAAGTAGCATCATGTTTTTCTTGAAGAGGATGAACAGAGGTTCATGAGCAGGGCTCGTACTCTGGATGATGAGGGTCCGTTATTGTCGGAAAACAGGGGTTTGTATTGATGAACAGAGGTTCATGAACATGGGTTCTTACCTTGGACTGAGGTCCATATGTGTACCAAGATCATGAGCAAACAAGTGTGTGCAAGCTGCAGAAAAGTGTAACTATTCTTTTCTACATTGTTCACATTAGGGGAGTGTATGTGTGGAAATAATAATGTTAACAATAGGGGAGTGAATGTTAGGAATAATATTAGATATTGTGAACATTATTATGAGTGTGGAAATAAATAATATAGTCTAATGTAATACAACTATTTATGAGTTGTTAACTCATGTAAATAGTTGTAACTAGATAATGTTTGTTGTGAGAAAATAATGGGATTGAGAGTTTGAGTGAGATATTGTGGGGATTAGGAGAGATATGTGGGATAAGTTGAGAGATTTGTGGAGAGAGATTTGTGGAGAGATAAGTGGATTCAAGATGAGATTTGACTCCACCATAATAGGAAGGTCAATCTCTATATAATGTAATCTCTCATATGAATAAAATATCCCGGATGAATAAAATTGGAGTCTTGTATTATTTCCGGTGTTATGTGATTAGTTTTTTGTGCATGCAAACTGAACCAACTTCTAGAAGTATTGTAAATCTAACTTATAGTTAGATTAAGAGAGAATAGACCCTTGTTTTAGTGGTCCTCATTAAACATTATTAATAATCAAATCTAAGACATGGCTATCAAGTAACGGGTTCTTTGTGATGTTGTTTGTTGGCTCAAAGTTGTTGTTATCCGCGATTCTGGAGCTGTTTTTGGTGGAGTTATTATATGATGAATATCTTTTGTTTGCTTTTTGATCTATTCTACTACTTTTTGGATCATTGTACGTCTAGATCCTTTCTTCTCATGTGTTGTCATATCTGGCTATTGAGCCCTCTTAGGTTGGTCATTTTGCCCTTCTCTGGGCTGTTTCTCTCACCTATGATATCTGGCTTTTGAGCCCTTTTGTATACAGGGTATAGTCCCTTCAAAACTATTTTCACTTAGTAAAAAAATCAAATCAAATCTTTTCTCAAATAGGTATTACCCACCATGACCTTATAGAGATCATTGTTTCCACAAAAATGGCTATTTTGACGAGGGCCATACTTATGTTTAGGAAAAGTGTAATCATTCCTATTTTTTATACCTTGTTCGGAATTTCCCACCAAGTTCTATGCTTAAAATATTGTACTTAGACTAGTAATAGACATAAAAACATAACAAATAAAGTATTTCCAATATACCTATATTTCACATTGTCTTATATAACAAAAATGATGAGCTATCACTAACTCTGTTAATGTGATATGTTACTCAAATAATCCCCTCAAAATTACAAACATTATATCTTTCAACCGTTATTCTTTAAACATATTCCTTAGTCTTATTACGGGCATTTAATCCTCACTACTATAGTATGACCGATATACACATAATGTAACACCCACATTATATGCACACAAAAACAACAACAAAAATACATGAATAATTTTGTTTACTTGCATTTAAGTTTACACGACACTATAAGAGATTACTTTGGACAACACACAACATGTGATATCTTTGCACAAACAATAACCCACATAGATAACATGAAACATGTGGTACACAACAAGGCCACTTTTTTTTGACAAGGCACAACATAACAATTCAACTACAATATATACAAGTATAGACATGGTCTTCCCACGACATGACATTTTTAGGATTACACATTTATTACAATCATGTTTCAATCTTTAACTTAAGTTCTAGAAAGGATCATAATATGTGAATCATACATTTCTTTTCCTTTTTTCTATATTTCCTTTATATAGTTTAACATTTAACTTACGATGTATCTCATTAAATAAGGATCATCTACATTATTTCAATTACTTGTTTAATTTGTTCATTCATTAATAGGATATTTATTTACACACAAGGATATTTACATACACATAAGGATACTAGGTATTATCCCTAGGATTCACTCCTAATGGCATGCATCTTGATCTTATATCATACCTCCATTACACAACGTAACAAGTGTAATTCCAAAGGATGTGAATTGTAAATTTTGATTTGTTTAAGGATTTAGGGTCATGTTTCTTTGACTAATTTATAACTTGATAGTTGATTTAGTACCCACTAAGGATTATACATGAAATATGTTTTGTATCCATAAAAGAGGGTTTAATAGCATTACAAGGAAGTTCATGTTTCACTTCCCTATGGAATAACATCCCACGATTACACTTCCCAAGGTCAAGCATCAATTATAATTTTACTATAGTTATGCTCCAACAATTAATTAAGGATTCGAAGGAACTTAACATGGAAACATACTTCCTTATTTTTTTCTAGATTAGGTTTCCTGAGTATCGTTTACGTCTAACATAAGAGGGTTTTCCTAACTAGGTTCATATGCTTTTTGTAATAAATTTTGTAGCCTATTTGTTAATAGGGACATTTATATCCTCATGAGACTACTAGTCCCTATCTTAGGGGATTTTTCTCTAAGAACATGATCACCTAGTTTCACATCAGACATCCATTACCTAATAGGACTAGTGGGAGAGCAAGATGGATTAGTTCATCATTTAAAGAGGTTAAGGTTCACAATATATTTTACACAACATGGGTCTCATTTCTCACCAAAAAATGGTTTAAACATGATAAGAGAATGACCTAAATTTCACCTTTCTCCAAGAACATCATCTTATGGTTACGTTTTCTCAAACTAATCATACACTAAAATTTTGTTAAGTTTCACCATTAACTCTTAGTATTGCATCATAGAACCCAAATGAAAATTGAGATTGGGTATCGAGTTCATTTATGATCCCAAATCTTAAAGGTGACTTTCAAGGGTAGTTGGCGATCTTTTCCACCTAACACTCTTCACTCTACATGTGTGCTCAACCAAGAGGGTTTTACATTATGTTGGAGTTTGGTTACCCATAGAGTACCACCTTAAGAAAATCACATTCTCCTTACTACACACACAACTATCAATCTTAGGAGGGGACCACATACCCAAGACAAATTTTAACCATGTCATTCCTAATCATTGGGCTCACGGAAATGTTGTTAAGAATATAGGCTATGACGACAAAATCAAACGTGGACTCTTATTTACCTAAACTAGAAGGTGTCATCGAGTGTAAAGATTTAAGTTCATCCTAAGGTTTTAGTTTTCTATGCTAAAATGAATCACACGGAAGAATAGTTATGCATAAATTTTATACTAGGGTTGACTATTTCATTTAGATTTCTTTATTACATTTTCAAGGTAAGGAACACAACACACCAATTATTTAATCATCAATTGCACATTAGAAATGCACTATAAGATATTAGATTAAATTTCATTTAACATATATGTCTAACCCCTTTTTGTTTCTATACATATGCCTGAATCAAAATGACACCTATGGTTAAATGCACATTTCCCAAGCAACCCTAAAACTAGCATCTCATAAATATTACCAAATTTCAATAAATAACTTTACTATAATGTAGCAATATATATATTCCATTAACATATATAAATTAAAATAATACACAACAAATGACAACCACGTCGTTTAGTTACTTTCATCTCCGCTAAACCATGTGAGCATGAAATCAATGATAAATCATTGACATGGCATCCACCTACATCTAGCATAATTAACGTTTTATTTTCTCATTTACATAATAATAATCATTTACATTCAAAAGGAGAGGGTTATACTACAAGATAATGGTTGTTTTTCTATAATTTCATTGTGGATAACTTATTCAAAATTGTGAATCCAATTTTGTGGACTCCACCCACAATAAAATTGTGAAAACATAAAATTGTTGAACTTTCCACAATTTTAAATTTGTAGAAATTGTCACAAATGTAAAATTGTGAAACTTTTCACAAATTTGAAATTGTAGAAATTTCCACAAATTTGAAATTGTAAAACCTTTCACAATATAAAAATATGTGAAAATTTATACAATTATTAATAATTTTAAGTTTTTACTTATTACAATTTTTTTACATATTTAAAATTATGGAAAATATATTAAATTTAAAATTTCAAATAATTTATATACATATTTTAAATGTATAATTTTTTAAAAATTATCTTCATACTTTTAAATTAATCTATATAGTTTTAAAAATATTTGGAAAAATCACATATATGATTTTTATAAATAAAACCAACCAATAAATAAACATAAAATATTATAAATTTTGTTTAAAAAATAATTAGATTAACATTGAGTATAAATAGTTCCTAAATATTGGATGATCTTGAGTTCAAACTTACCCATATTTTTAAATACACCTTACAACCATAATGTTTAGGAATTCAATATTTAATGGTTATTGAAGATGTTAAATAATCATAAGATAAGATAATGCATTCAATAGTCCTAGAAATAAAATATTTCGATCCACAATTTTTTTCACAAATTTCTACCCTTATTACCATAATGTGTGCCATAGAAAAACCATGCATAAACATTAATGAAATTTTTTAGAGAATTTAAATACATTGTATGCTTTCATACATATGGTTTTTTTCTCATGAATTATTTTTCCAATAATTTTTTGAGTATAGAAGTTTTGGCCTCCCCTGACAATAATTAATTGTTAGGGGATTTTGATACTTTTAACCATCTTTCTTAGACCTATCAAGGAAAATGATCTCTTACAATCTCTTCTTCAATCCATTCATTTCTTCATTCATCATTTAGTTTATTATATGAAGTATGATCTTTATTTTCCAAAAATATGAAGTGAAACATATTAAAAATCAATGTCCTTTCGATGATTTAATCATGCCATTAATTATTCCATAGCATTCCTTATGTTGCTCAAAATTAAACCCCCATTTAAAAGTGGGCTTGTTGAACTTATTTAGTATTTATCTCAAGACTCCAACCGTAGTGCCCACTCCTCTTTGATACTTATTATATTTTGATTTTGGTCATTGTTAACTATAGACATGGATGTTATTATATTATTTTGGTTAGCATGATGTTAGATGATAGAGATATTCTTATTATTGATGGACTATTTCATAGTGTGATTATGTGGATTCTTATATACATAGAGAGGCATTTCATATTGACGATGATGATGTGTTGTTAGCATATATATTAATGACATTTAGAATTATCTTCGTGTTAAGTAGGATTTAGCATTTGAACAAATCTTGTGATCTTGTTGATATTGATAAAAGATAGAATTGAGATGTTGTTGGAATTTTAGAAAAATGATAACATTGTTTAGTTGAGATAATGATTTAGCTATATGAGGATGATTATTAATTTGTATGTGTATATTTTATCATTGATATTTTTGATGCGGCCACAAGGCCGAAGGAGGTATTATGTGATTTTGTAGGTAATTACATCACAACAATAAAAATGGGGTATTGAGATCAACCACGGGGAATACTAGATGGATACAATGATGGTCGTCATGTTAACTCATGTATTGTATTTTTTTTTATATTTTTAGGGGTCCCCATGGGGGATGACCTCCAATCAGTAACCTTGGGCTATGTGTGGAATTATTTCCCATTTTCTTTTATTTATTGAGAGTATGTGATTTATTTTGTGATGTAATTTTTTTAATCATTGAAAATTAATGTTCCTTTATTAAGTAATTTAATCATGTTTAATAAGTTATATGCATATGTGACAAAAAGGGGTCGTTTATTAGAGTTTTTGGTCTTGCGTATACATATGAGAAAAATAGATAGGGTAAGGGTGAGGAGGAATACCTATTAATGAAGGTGGAAGGTAGAGTGTGTGAATTCTGATTTCCCAATCCAATGTTGATTGCAAGAAATTCCTTTTCTAGGAGGAACTACCTATGAATGTAAAACAATACCAAAAGAGGAATATTAAACAATATATGTCAGTGGACTTCCAAGCATATGGTAGATCCGGGAAGTGTGATACTTCCTAGATGGTTGTCAATCCATTTTTTAATATAATTTAATGTAAGAAATAATGTAAGAAAATAACATCCTACTATAGTTGATATGATTTATGTATCTCATTCAAATACAATAAGCAAATATGGTCTAACTTTTAAGGTTATAATCAGATCTAGGGGTTGGGCAAGTAGCCAATAGAACAAGTCAGGGTTAGGTTTTGGATGGCTTGGGATATTTGAGTGAAGGTTATCAAGTTGTTGTTATAGGAAGAAATACCATATATAGAGACCAACGTTGGTCTAATATGACTAATGTCGAGTTGAGAGGAAACCAACAAGAGTTTATGTTAACCGGCATCACTAGGGTCTAACTAATAGAAACTTAATGAAACTTGGTTTTGGAGATTCTCTGTGATTGCACAGAGAATGGGAGGATGAGGGTTAGGTTACAAAAGAAGATGAGAATGCTCATGAGACATCTGGAGTTATGTGTGGGGAGCTAGGAGGTTGTAGGTGGTTAGGTGGATGGATTGATAGGAAGGTGGGAAATGATGGGATACAAAGGAGACTAGGAGTCACAAATAGAGATAAAGAAACTGATCTAAATAAGTATGGAAAGATACAGATCCAAATGTAATTACTTGTATTTGCATACTTGGTGGTTAGATGGGAGTTATGGTTGATCTGTGCAACTAGTGTTCGAGTGCCATGGAAGTTCTTCCCGGAACATTACCATGAATGATTAACCTTTAAATCAGTCTTGGTGTTGATTCAGGATGTTTAGATGTGCAAGAGGGATTTGGTTCATGCTTACATGCATATCTCTCTCTCCTTAAACTCAAATAATTCTTCCAACCTCTTGGAACCATGTTACCAAAGTGAATATATGCTAACCGATGATGGTTTAGGTTAACCAGTGTCGGTTTAGGGTTAACCGGCATCGATTAAGGCAAGAAATCCTAGGTTTCCAAAACAATAGATCTTGGCTATCTTTTTGACCAGTTCTTCCCGTTGGTTTGGGTCTAAAATGGTATTTTCTGCGTAAGTAAGTGGGAATGTTGTTAGATAAATAATAGGCATGTAGTGTTAGGGTTAGACCAAGTCTTAGTTAGTTATGGTAAGTAGATATTGAGTCTTTGTTAGAATGAACATGCTAAAAATAGGTCCATGATGAGGTCTCCAGTGATGTGGTGGGGTGAGGTGTCTAGGTGAGGTGGAAATTAATTAAATTTATGTAATTAAATAATGAATATTGTGAAAATGGGCATTAATTTAATTTTATGTAATTACATTAATATACATGTGGGGTAAAGGGGAGTGTGACCCAAATTTGGTGTCCACATTTTGCCCTTTTTTGTCACGTAGCTTGTATTAGTAAGCGACAACGACAAAAATAGAAAGTGATTTCCCATGTGTAGGTGAAGGTGATACCCCTCAAACCAGGAACCAATGAGGTGTTATATAGAATCGGTGAGTGGTTTGATAAATGTGTAGTTGGTGGAAGTGAAGGTAGGTGGGGAAGGGTATGAGTACTATGGGAAAGGGTGATGGTCGACTTGGGTAATAAGTAATAGGCCAAGGTCAAATTGGGAATGGGTAATGGTCAAATCGGGTAATAGGTAATGGGCCAGGGTCAAATTGGGTAATGGGTAATGGAAATCAAATGCACACACATGTATATACTGCAACACGGTACCAAGTTGAAGAGCTTGCAAACTCTACATCATCCAAGGTCGATAGGTTTATCCAAACAAGGGTGAAGTGATTCAGGTATCCAAGGCATAGGATATGGTCCGGAAACACAACGTAAGTCA
This sequence comes from Taxus wallichiana var. yunnanensis, assembly GCA_018340775.1. NCBI lineage: Eukaryota > Viridiplantae > Streptophyta > Pinopsida > Cupressales > Taxaceae > Taxus > Taxus wallichiana. The sequence continues at coordinate 80,437 of JADAXU010000077.1, read as the reverse complement.
AAAAGCAGAACATTTTAGGTATGGTCTGCACACTTCCAGAGGTTTGGTTGGGATAAATAGCACAACAATAGGCAATGTAAGGTCATCAGGCCAAACAACATGGGTAATGACATCGCAAGGTATAGCGAGTACTGAGAAGATCAATGTTCACACCCAGTGGGTCAGTCCAAGTAAATAGGTCATAACATGGATAGGCCAAGGTATAGATAAAATAACAAATCCCTAGATGCAACTAAAGAAATGTACAGGGTAGCGTGGGCTTGTAGGTAGGTTGCAATAAGTGTGGGTGAGATCAAAGGGTATAGGGAAATAATGAGTTGAGGTTAAAAATGGGAAAATTGGGGTGAAAATGGTAATAGTAGGTGACCGATGTTCATTAAAACTTAATTGACGTTGGTTTAGTATGACCAACGTCGGTCATGTCAAGTAGAGTTAATAAAAATAAAAATATGTATTTTACGGATTCATTTTAACTTGTTGCTATTTGGGAAAATGACAGAGTAGTGGGGTAAGAGGAGAAAATGATGGTACAAGTTGTGTGAGATGAGCTAATGAGTGACTAGTGCATGATTGGCATTTAGTAGGTGAGTCTACAAGATTGATTGGGTCCATTTGATTGGTTGCGAGGTGAGTGGATTTGGTGATGGCAAAGGCGGGAGAGGGTTCAAGTGGACCACTGTGCGTATACGGCATACCAGTACCACCACGCCAACAACACCGACATGAGGTAGGATTTAATCCTCTTTAGTCATTTTGTTGAAAATGATGTTTTAAATTGGTTGGGGTAAAAGGGGGTTTTTGGTGGAAATTTATTTCGCATTTGTAGGTAAAAAATGAATGAAGTTAGGTAGGTTTGGGTCGGGTAGATTAGGTTTTAGGATGTTTTTGATAAAATTTTCATATGCGGGGAGATTTTTAGTTTTTATTGTGTGATGAGACCGACATCCGTCAAGAGTTGCTGACCTCAATTGGCCTTGTCTCGACATCGGTCAATTTTGAGATGACCGACACCGATTAAATTGAGTCGGATTCACCAAGGAAAATCGGTGACGTTAAGTCAACAAGTGTTGGTTAGATATGATGAGAAATAAGGGTAATGAATGGGTAGGGGAAGGAAAAAATAAGCAAGGAAGGTCTAAGTGAAGGTGGATGTAGGAAAAAGATGGTAAAAAGGGGTATTTGGGAAATGGTTGGGGGTCAAGTAGAATAAGGGAGCATAGGTGTAACGGAACACGAGGAAAAAAGGGGTAGTCGGTAGGGTTATAGTGTGCTACGCCCTTAACCTATTGCTTGTATTAGGATATGAGTAATGGACTTGTGGCTTACCATATCATTTTATTATATCATTTATACTTTCTCATGCTTAATAGGTCGGCCTTGGTGATGGCCATAGATATGACTAGTATATATAGGGGATTATAGGTAGTATTTCATTATCATTTGAGCATTTGAGTCTTGTTATATGGTTTGGAGGTTGCCCCCCGAAGTGGCGAAGCTATTCTAATTTCATATTGAGATCATTATTCTGTAATATTGTGTTATTTGGTGCTCTACTATTGCTATTAATCTGAATTATACAAGTAATTTCATTACAAGTGGTATCGTAGATGCGATCTCAAGGCTGAATTTAGGGCCAAAACCCTAACTTTTTTGTTTCCGCCACATATCATGAACCAGAGCGAATCGGTGGGAGATATTTTTACCGAGTTGTGAAGCATATCAAAATTGTATCGAAACCCTAAACCCTAAGATTTGACATCATGGCATGGGCCTTCCACAAGAGCAAAAAAGAATTCGGTAACTCCGGGTAAAACCCCAGATAAAGAGGGGGTAGTGATTGAAGAGATGGAGTCAGAAGGGGTAAATACAGATTCCTCAGCACTAGGGTTTACCTCAGTTGATCATAAGGTTTTCCAACTTGAGTATGAGTTACGAATTGTACAATCTGAGATGGCCTCTAAAGGAGACATAGCCCAAATCAATCATCGGTTGGATGATATCATGCAACATGTAAAGGGTAACCAGTATGGCCCAAATCCAGCCCATATCAACCAAGGAGGACCTTCAGTTCAAAATCATGGACAAACTAACCATATGGGATCACTTTTCCAGTCCCATCAGAATCAAACTTATCCGCAACCACGGAACATGATGCCGAAAGTGGATATGCGCAAATTTGATGGTAAGGATCCCCTGAATTGGATAAATCAAATGGAGAACTTCTTTGAGTTACATCAAACACCATCAGAAAAAAGGTGACATTGGCATCCCTATATCTTGAACCCGACCAATTTGTTTGGTATCGTTGGTTATGTGCTCAGAGGCAAAAGAATGGTCTAGGTGTCACTTGGATAGTTTTTACCGAGGAGTTGCAATTGCACTATAGTTCCAGTGTTTCAGATAACTACTTTAGTCAATTAGCAAAGTTACGGAAAACAGGATCAGTCAAAGATTATGTGCATCAATTCCAAAACCTATCCTTAAGGGTGGAGAATATTCCAGAAGAGAATCTGAATGACTTGTTTCTTGGGGGTCTTAAGGACCACATCGAGCATGAGGTACGGATGTTTAATCCAATCAAGCTGTCTGATTCTATTATCATGGCACGTCGTGCAGAGGAAAAAATTCTTTGTAGTAGGAGGCCACCTTTCATTAACACCAAAGACCGTAGTATCTCTTCCCTTCATTTTCTAGGCCAATTAGATCGACTCTCAACAAATGGAAGAAAAGAGAGCAAAAGGATTATGTTTTAACTGTGATAGCAAATATGGACCGGGACATAAATGTGCTGAGAAGAAGTTGTTCTATATTGACGAGGTAATGGGGATGATGAGGAAGCTGAAATTATAGGAGAGGCTGAGGAACTAAGTAGAAGATGAAGTAGAGGATCACCAACCTACAATTTCTTGTCATGCATCATGTGGTATTAGTACTCCTCAAACACTCAAGGTTATTGGCTATCTCAAAAAACAGAAGGTGACGGTGTTGATTGACTCAGGGAGTACTCATAACTTCATAAATAGTAAGTTAGCTGCCCGCCTCAACTGTTTTATTTACCCAGCTCCAGAAATGCAAGTTATGATTATGGATGGTGGGATAGTCAAGTGCACAGGAAAGTGCCATAGTATCAAGATTTCCATGGGAGACTACATGTTAGACTCACCTATGTTTTCTATTTCTATGGGAGGGGTAGATATTGTTTTGGGGGTCCAATGGCTCACAACCTTAGGTACTATTGAGATGAATTTCCAAGAATTATTCATGCGATTTCATTCAGATGGAAGGACAATACAAATGGGATGGTAGCTAAGTCTCCACAGATTATTAGCTCTCATCAGATGCAGAAGGTTCTTAGAAAAGGAGTGGATGGCTTTATAACAAAGCTATTTTCCATAGAAGTACAAAATATAGAGTCTTCAATGCCACCCGATCTTCAGAAGATTGTGGATGCTCACTCATCTATTTTTGATGCAATTCCAAAGGGACTACCACCAGCTAGGGATCATGATCATGCCATTTAGTTGATTCCAGGAGCCAAACTCCTAACATCGACCATACGTATACCCATATTCCCGGAAAAGTGAGATCGAGAAATGGTGGAGGAAATGTTGAAGGCAGTATCATCGTGCATAGCCAAAGTGCATATTCTTCACCAAAGTGGTCATGGTACGTAAAAGGATGAAACATGGAGGATGTGTCCAGATTACACGAGAACTCAACAAGTACACCATCAAAGATAAGTTTCCTATTCCAAAGAATTGATGATTTACTTGATGAATTGCATGGTGCTATTTATTTCACAAATTAGATCTTCATTCAGGGGTACCATCAAATTAGGATAAAAGAGGAAGATGTTCATAAAACAGCTTTTAGGACTCATGAGGGCCATTATGAGTTTTTGTAATGCCTTTTGGTCTTAAAAATGCGCCTCAACCTTTCAAAGCTTGATGAACACTATTTTTAGGCCTTTTTAAAGGAAATTTGTATTAGTTTTCTTTGATGACATATTGATTTACAAGAAGACATGGGAAGAACACTCACAACATGTAAATAACGTGTTGAAGTTTTGAGAAACATACTCTGTATGCAAAGCCATCCAAATGTTCTTTTGGTGTACAAGAGGTAGAGTATTTGGGTCATATTGTATCCCATGAAGGTGTCAAAGTTGATCCTCAGAAGATCAAAGCTATGGTGGAATGGCCAAGGCCCAAAAATCTCAAAAATCTGCGTGGGTTCCTAGGACTAACAGGGTACTACAGAAGATTTGTGCAGGGATATGGTAGAATAGCAACCCCACTCACTGCATTGCTAAAGAAGGATGCCTTCCATTGGACAGATGTAGCCACTAAATCCTTTGAGCAGCTGAAGGAAGCCATGTGCAGCACCCCAGTTTTGGCTACTCCCAACTTCTCAAAAACCTTCATTGTTGAATGTGACGCTTCAGGATCAGGATTGGGAGCAGTTCTAATGCAGGAAGGAAGACCAATTGCATTTGAGAGTCATCAATTCAAAGGAAAAGATCTACTCAAACCTGTCTATGAGAAAGAAATGATGGCTATTCTTCATGCAGTCAAGCAATGGAGGCCATATCTCATGGGTAGACACTTCAAGGTAAAAACTGATCACGATAGTCTCAAATACTTTTTGGAGCAAAGGTTATCATCTGAGGAACAACAAAAGTGGGTAACAAAAATGTTGGGTTATGATTTTGAAATCATATACAAAAAGGGTAAAGAAAATGTAGTAGCTGATGCGTTGTCTAGAAGGGATACATCCGCAGATGCCTTACTATGTGGAATGTCCATGTTGATGGCCGATTGGGTGGAGGAAGCAAGATTGGAATGGAATCAAGATAAGGATACACAATCTCTAATACAGAATATCAAGCAAGGATCTATGACATCTAACAAATTTGAGTGGAAAGGTAATGTCCTATGGTACAAGGATAGGTTATAATTGAGTAAAGATTCTAAGTCAAGCATAAGATTCTTTGGCAGAGCTACATGCCTCACCTGTTGGAGGACACTCTGGGTTTTTGAAGACATATCATAGAATAAAAAGAGAATTATTTTGGGAAGGAATCAAGGGGATGTACAAAAGTTTGTATCAGAGTGTTTAGTGTGCCAACAGAACAAAGGGGAAACAATTAAGACACCAGGTCTGTTGCAACCCTTACCAATTCCTAGCCAGAGATGGGAGGAGGTCTCCATGGATTTCATCACCGGATTGCCTTGTTCAGAGGGTAAGAATGTTATTTTCATGATTGTGGATAGGCTCACAAAATATGCCCATTTTTGTGCCCTATCACATCCATTTGCAGCCAGTACAGTCGCAGCTATTTTTTTGGAGACAGTTCAAAGGCTACATGGAACCCCAAAGATAATTGTGAGTGATCGTGATCCTATTTTCACAAGTAATTTTTGGACGGAATTATTTTCATGTTTGGGTACTCAGCTAGCTCACAGTTCATCTTATCATCCTCAAACTGATGGGCAAACAGAAGTGGTCAACAAATGCTTAGAGGGGTATTTACGTTGTTTTGTATCAGATAAGCAAGAAAGGTGGATTAAATGGCTACCACTAGCAGAATGGTGGTATAACACATCTTTTCATACCTCTTCTCAAATGACCCCATTTTTAGCATTATATGGTTACCATCCACCTTCTATCACTTCCTCCTTGAGGGTGCAAACTAAGGTCAGAGATGTTGAGGAACACATTCAACATCAACAACAAGTTTTGGCTAGTTTGAAGGAGAATTTAGCATTAGCACAAAACAAGATGAAACAACAAGCAGATCAACACCGTAGTGAAAGACATTTTGAAATCGGTGACTGGGTTTTTGTACGTCTCTAGCCTTACAAACAGATGTCCCTAAAGCAAAAGAAAAGGAAAACAAACTTGCTCCTAAATATTATGGCCCTTATCAGGTTCTATAGAAAATTGGCAGTGTTGCTTATAAACTAGAGTTGCCTCCATCTTCACACATACACCCAAAGATTCCATGTTTCATGCCTAAGAAGGTTATTGGACAGAAATTTGAAGCCCAGATAGAGTTACTAGAACTTGATGAGGAAGGAAGAATCATTTTGGAGCCAGAGAAGATTCTACAAACACGTACTAAGAGGCTGAGAACTAGAGACATTAAGGAATATCTGATCAAGTGGAAGAATCTGAGCATAGAAGACGCCACCTGGGAGGATGAAGGATTTCTGCAGCAACATCCAGGATTATTCAACATTGAGGACAACATTGGTTTGAAGGGGAAGGGCATGCTATGCCCTTAACCTATTGCTTGTATTAGGATATGAGTAGCCAACTTGTGGCTTACCATATCATTTTATTATATCATTTATACTTTCTCATGCTTAATAGGTCGGCCTTGGTGATGGCCATAGCATATGACTAGTATATATAGGGGATTATAGGTAGTATTTCATTATCATTTGAGCATTTGAGTCTTGTTATATGGTTTGGAGGTTGCCCCCTCGAAGTGGCGAAGCTATTGTAATTGCATATTGAGATCATTATTCTCGCAATATTGTGTTATTTGGTGCTCTACTATTGCTTATTAATCTGAATTATACAAGTAATTTCATTACATAGTTTGGGTAGGGTATGGTGGGAAATAGTTATGTCATGTAATAGGTGTGTTGGGTAAAAGGTATGTTGGGTATGGTTAAGGATGAAGAATGTTGTGGTTTGTTGGATGGAGATTAAGGACCAAATGTCATGCGGATGAGGGATAGAGTGCCACCTTTGTTGCTTGCTAGCACTACAATGAGCATGACCTCGAGGATGTGTGGAGGAACATGATAGAAATTGGCCTAGTTGGCATCTAAAGTTACATACATATAGTTCGAGATCTGATTTTGATGGTCACACTCATCGATAGATGGGATTCAGGGACAAAACATTTCACCTACCGACGCAGTGAGATCACACACCCCTGGAGGATGTATACAAGATCCTGCGACTACCTATAGTGGGAGAGAAGGTGTATTCTATTTCATTAGAGGCATCAGAGGAGCCAATAGTGGTGGTTTTGGAGAGGCAATGGCAGAGTTGAGATACCATAGTGCGAGCTTGAGCTATGGGGACATGTACGTAGCCCAACTATAAGAGATGAGGTTGATTGTCCTAATCATGGAGGTGGTGTGTTGCTTTGTGTTGCCGCTGATGCAGAGGGTGGGAGATTCCTATGAGAACCGATGGGGGTTATTCATGACATGATGGAGGATAGGACCTATTTTTCTTGGGCACCAGCATTTTTAGTGTAGTTATACAGAGAGTTATGGGATTATGGGAGGCTACGGAGGTTTAGCTTATGTTGTATCTTCCTTCTTCACTGCTAGGCATATGAGAACATCATATGTGTGGATCTCATTGGTTTTTTCGACAAGATGCACTCAATGCGAGCTTGGTTTGAGTTAAGTTGGCATTGGGTACATATTAGGGGAGAGCACATGGTTGTTAGGGTTGCACATGATGTGGCACATTACAGGGCATGTTAGAGGGATCATGTCGTGGGGATTGACATCATTTAAAGGCCATATGTTGGCTTCCCTTCCTATAGACGCATGGCAAAGTGGAGTTGGGTGAGCTAGAGCTGATCGTGGGAGGGACATTGTGTCATGTGAGCACAAGATGATACCCATTGACAAGGTCGATAGAGAAGTTTGGGCTACCCAGGATGTACCTCCCATTCCCACAATACATAAGAGATGACATGGAGAGGCCTATGCCTCTACCACAATCGAGTGTTCCGTGCTGATAGGGAAGGAGGAGGAGTAGGTGGTGGACCAGTGGATTGATAATGTTGGGGTTACTAATAAATATAGGCAATGGTGGGTGACATAGCTATGGACAACACTATCGAGGCCAAGGTAGGCTAACTTAGCCACTATTATATTTCAAAGGAACACATTACAGGACAAAAATGGCCACCATTTTGACATAGCTTGAGTATTATAGAGGAATCCCACAGATCGTAGAGACACAGTTGTTACTTTATAGGTGCAGTGGTAATTGTATAGCCCAAAGTTGCACAGGACAGGACAAAAATTAACATAGGGTGGTGATGGTGATGGGGACGGGTAGCCTCTTTTATAAGCATAGATAAGTGGGTTTGCAAGGTAATTGACCACCACACAAGCTCATACTCTCTCCTTACAGCCCAATCGTAGTGCGAGCACCCTCAAAGTCCCAGGATAGGGTCCTATATTACAAGAAGTAGTGGGATAGGATCCCATGGCAAATGGGAGGAGGGAAAGGTTCACAGGTATAAGGGCCGAGGCCCATCATTAGCAAGATAGAGCTCGCAGTTGTTATGAGACCGATGGCACCACCACATACAATGCCGATGGTGAGATTCAGGATGCCCTAAATGAGGCCAGATATTACCAGATCACCCGATAATCGTAGGGATAGATGTCACCTCCTAAGAAGAGTACAGGTGTAACAGGCCCCCAAGTTAGGAGGAGATCTCGCATGCATAGTGTAGAGTAGTGTGGCCGCCAAGACCCCGAAGATAAGGTCAAGGTGAGGCTACTAGTTCATGGAGGCTTGAGCTTGAGCTTTAGGTCGATGGAGTCTAGACCGAGACCCATGGAGGGTGGAGAGATGTTGGTCAAGCATCAAATAGGAAGAGAGGAGGAGACATATTAGACCGGCCCCGAGAGTCTCGATGGTGGGGTGATGATTAGTTACCTAGTAAGGTTATTTATCTTTTGTGATTTTGATATCTATATTAGCTTGCATGTCAATGATAGTGAGGTTGTACAAGAGATTTTTGATATTTTTAATCATATATCAGCCTGCGTCATGAAGATGGTGATGTTATATTAGAGAGTTTTGAGATATTTATATTATGTTGTACCAGGTATATTTTATGGATACATGTACTTTCATAGTGATATAGATGATGATATTTATGGTATGAGTGATATACTTGGATTGTAATTTCATTTGTTGTTTATATGTGATTGAAATTAGGTGGATTAGGCATGGTGGATTTAGGTTAGTTAATCATGGTGGATTCAGGTCAAGTTGGTTTAGCATGGTTAAGTTAGGTTAGTTAGGCATGGTTGAGTTAGATCAGGTTAGGCATGGTTGATTCAGGTATATGCATGGTTGAGTTATTGGTTAGGCATGGTTGAGTTATGTCAAGAATTCTTTGATCATGTTTTTGGTTTTGATTTAATTTTCAAGTTATTGGTAACATGGGAAAAAATGATGAGTTATATGTATGTTATGGTGTAAATTTCAAAATGATTTATATTATAGAAATGTGGAATGATTGATTGGATGTTTTGATGGTGTGATAAAATGGTAGATATGTATGAATGAGAATTTTTCAAATGTTATGAAAAGTTAAAAATAATTAGGAGTGAATGTTAATAGAAAACATGTGGTAAAAATGGGTTAGGGTAAAGTGTGGCTAAGCTAACCTCCAAGAGCCCCATGCCCTCAAAGTGTTTCCTACATAGCCCCAGAAAAAATGGGTCATAGGCTAATGTAGTTCTCCCATAAGCTAGGAAGAATATGATGAGGTAGAGGGATGGTTTGGTATGGTTTAGGCATGATTGAGTCTAGGTCATATGCATGGTTAAGTCTTAGGTGAAAGACATGGTTAGTCTTAGGTGAAAGGCATGGTGTAGTTTAGGTCATAGGCCTAGTTGAGTTTTAGGTGAAAGTGGAAATATTTAAAATTAATTGTTGATGGTATGGTCCTGTATAGAGAATCAATAGGTGATGAAGAAGTTAGAATGGTAAGATGTTCCAAAAATAACTACCTAATTGATAAGAACCATAACGAGGCTATCATACCAAAGATTGGCTTATGAACATAAGACCCTAAAGGTGTTGCATGATTGATTATGCTAAGGTTGAAGAAAGTCACATGATCATGAAATGTCATGTTTGCAGAAAGTCCCTTGAGAAGATAGAAAATTAGGGTGAAAAGGCAATGAGGTGAAAATGGGTGGTTTAGCATAACTTAGTGTACGATAACATGTTTACCTAGAAAGAAACCCATGATCAAAAATAGGCAAGTCCATGACAAAAAGGTTATCATTTTTCTCTTGTATTTTTTTTTGATAGACTGATCGATGCAGGAAGTCTATGTGGGATGAGTATATTATCTCCTTGAGGTCTTCATGAAGTTGATCAATGTAGGAAGCTTATGTGTATGCTATTTTTTGGTGTAAGGATATTCTCTTTTATGATAGACTATATGCAGGTATGGCAAGATTTGTATAGTTTCCTTCGAAGGAGAAGTCTATTTATAGTGGTGAGATAGAGAGAAGAGATGTCCCTTTTGAGGAATTCATCTTTTTCTAGAAGTTTGACTCAAAGAGTTGAATCCCATTTTCTTTTAAGATTAGGTTCTTATTTAGAAGACAAAACCATAACTCACATAGGTTAACTATGAAAACAATGGTTTCAAGTGATGAACAACCATGGAATTCCATCTTTGAAAAACATAAAAGTATCCATGAGAATCATGCTATGAGTAGAGCCGTGGTACTCATATTAAAGATAAGGCTGAAAGGTCGGGTAATCACATGATTCTTTTTAGTCGTTGATCCTCAAAATGGGTAACATGGAAGGTGAATGGTGCTCAAGGGATGAGTGGTCAATAGACAGAAGGTGATATAGGATTGGATTTCAATAATAAAATGGTCTAATATGTAAGGCATTAAGGGGCTCAGGTTTAGGTTTACCTTCAAGTGAAGACAAACGATAAGCACCTGATCCATAGGTATGAGTAACAATATAGGGTCCAAGCCAATTAGGAGCAAATTTTCCCCATTTACTTTTTTCCTTCTTTGTTACATGTTGATTTTCCTTCAGGACGAGGTCACCGACCTAGAAGGTTTGTTTGTGGACATGTTTATCATAGGCACGTTTGATACTTTTTTGGTAGATTTGGAGATGATTAAGAGCATTGAGACAAAGTTCATGTAACAACTCAAGTTATGCCAAACGATCTTGGAGAAAGTCATTGTCGTTGAGCATCTCTTGTAGTGAGATGCAGAGAGATGAAATCTGGACTTCGAGAGGTAAGACAATACCTAGGTAGGTACCGTAGACCAGAGAGAAAGGCGTGGCACAATTCGAAGTGCAAATACTAGTGCGGTAAGCCCACAAGGAAAATGAATATACGTATGCCAATTCTTCCCAATATCATCAACTACTTTCATAACAATTTTGTTCAAGGTTTTATTGATTGATTCTGCTTGGCCATCCATTTGTGGGTAGTAAGGTGAAGAGAAACTAAGTTGAATTCCAAAAGCTCCACAAAGCTTTTGTAGGGTTTTTTATGAATTACTTCCCATTATCGGTGATAAGGAAGTGAGAGACACCAAAAAAAAATAATGTGATGGTTGATGAATTCACAAATTTTCTCATCTTTTTTAGAAATGAGGGGGATGGATTCTACCCATTTATCGTATAGTATTCACTAGTGGTTATAATCCATTGATGGTGTTGTGAAGAATGGGGATTGATCTCTCTAACAAGATCCAAACCCCATTGAGAGAAAGTCTAAAGGTCTCGTGCGACCTGTAAGGCATGACTAGGTGTGTGATGAAGATTAGCATGTTTCTAGAATTTCACACAACATTTGACATAGTCACAACAATCATGGTTTAGGGTTGGCCAATAATAGCCTAGGTGAAGAATGCATTTAGTGATAGCTAAGCCACTAAAGTGACCTCCACAAATTCCATCGTGAACTTCCTTGATGGTAGGGAATTTCAGAAATTGTAAGGCATCATAAGAGAATACCATCAAATCTGTGTTTATAAATAATACCACTCATGATGACATAGTGAGAGACACCTTTAAGAAAGGTGCATTGTCTATTACAAGTGAGATCGGGAGGTAGAATGGAAAGGAAAGGTAGTCTACAAACTACTTATACCAAAGGTCACATGAGTCATGAATAATAGTTTTGATGAGTTGACATCTCAAGATAAATAAGAAGGTGATTGCAACCTTTCTATTATGACAAATATTTTGGAGTCGAAGATGAAGCGGGTATCTAGAAACCAGAGCAGGTCATGGTATCCATAAATTTATTAGTAGAACATGGGGTGGTTTGAAGTTTGTAATGGTCAAAGGTAGTCAAAAGTATGTTGACATGGTGCTTTTACTTTTGGAGTATTTCATTACAACACTGGTATATACCATTGACTTGGTTTACAACCAGTTGGGAATCACCAAAGATATTAATTGATTTAACATCTAGAGTAGGAGGTTTGAAGGCCTAATATGAGTGTTTCATATTCGGCGATGTTGTTAGTACAATCAAAATCTAGTTTGAAAGATAAATGCATAGGTTCACCATCAAGAGGAATAAGGATAACACCTGCACTGCCTCCACGCTGACATTTGGAACCATCAAAGAATAAGGTCATCTAGTAAGTGGTATCGTCTAAAGAGAGGGTAAGTAATGGATTTGTCTAGATAATAAAATTAGATGGTTGATCTCCGAAATAGGTGCATCTACTAGTTATTCATCTATGGTTTGGCCCTTTATAGATTTTTGGTGGAATGAATTCGAGGTCAAGGTCTACAAGAAGCATGAGCCAACATGCAAAGCACATTGATACTGGTAGGGTTTGGCATACATGTAATGTAAGGGATCAGTGTTAGTAATGAAAAAAAAATTGTGGTTGAGTAGGTAATGACAAAGTTTAGTGGCGACAAAAACTAAGGCTAAGAAAAGTTTTTCAACATGGGTGTACCTAGTTTCATAGTCCATAAGGGTATGGTTTATGTAATAAACTGCTTGCTCCTATGTTTACTTGTTGCGATGAGCGAGCATGGTACCTAAGGAATGATCAGTAGCATAAATGTATAGGTAAAATGGTTGGTCATCTTTAGGGGAATGAGCACCAATGGTTGAAGAAGTTATTTTTTAAGGCATCAAAGGCTTTATGGCATTCATCATCCCATTTTAAGGAGACATCCTTTTGAGGAGATGATGAAATGGTTGGCAATGGTTGGAAAGTTGTAAAATAAACTAATGAATAGATTGTAACTTACCTTACAAACTTCAAAGTTGACGGAGATTAGTAGGCAAAGGCATTTTGAGAATAGCCTTTACTTTAACAGGATCGACTTATATGCCACACAAAGAAACGATGAAACCAAGGAGCTTTCTTGAAATAACCATGAAGACACACTTCTTAGGTTGAAGGTGAACACAATACTTGATGAGGAGGTCAAAGATGACCTTAAGGATTGTCAAGTTTTTGGCCTGATGTTTGGATTAAGCAAGAAGGTCATCTACCTAATCTTCCAATATGTGATGCATTATGTCATGGAATATATAATTCATGGTTTTTGATATGTAGCACCAACGATTTTATAGCCAAAAGGCATGACATGATAGCAGAAGGTCCCCCAAGAAGTGATGAAGGAAGTTTTGTGTTGATCTTTTGGAGTGAGTAATATTTGATTATAACCTAAGAAACCTTCCATGAGTGATAACATCTCATAGCCAATGGTGAGATCAACTAGTTGGTCAATTATTGATAGAGGAAATTCATCTTTGGGGCAAGATAAGTTGATGTCATGGAAATCCATGCAAACATGAAGTCCCCTATTACTTTTGTGACATGAACAATGTTAGAGATCCATTGGGGATATTCAATGGGTAGGATAAAGGAAACCGAAAGAATGCATGGAAGTTCCTCTTTGACAATAAGGGAAATGAGAGGATGCATTTTCCATATCTTTTGTTTTATGGGTTTGGTGTCAGGAATGGTTACGATATTGTGGATCACGATGTTTGGGTCAATACTAGGCATTTCAGCATAGACAAATCAAAAGCATTATTATGGTCCTGAAGGAAAGAAGTAAAAGCTTCCTATTCAGCACCATCTAAATATTGTCCTATCTTTAGAATGTGTGGGTTGTCCTGATTGTTAATGTTGATTTCGATAGTTGATTCGTTCAACATGGTTTGTGTCTCAGAAGGAAATGACCAATGAACATAAGAATCTTCCACACCAAGGTAGGTGAGGATAGATTCATCTTCCGACATTAAACAACGTTAATATAAGGTGTATCATCATCGATCATGTTAGGATATAGGAAGGAGAAGAAGAAGGATCTCGCCATCATGTTGATAAGTAAAGGTCCCAGGGAAATCGTGTTCATGAAAAAAAAAAAAAAAGTTAGAAGGAATAGATTCAAGATCTATGGACTCTGTGGGTGAATGGTGGTGATGTTGGTGAATGGGGTGGGGTGATATAGTTCAATTCGGCCCTTCTATGAAGATGGTGAGGAAAATCCAATGCCACTACGATCTTTGTGTTTATGGGTGGTACATGGGATGATGGCGGGTCATGTAAAAAAACCAAAGCCAAAGCCTTTCTATGGCAGTGAAGAAGGAAAGTATTAGGGATGTGGTAGTTAGTGAAAGATTAGAGATCGATAGAAAATGGTTGTGTTTGGGATGGAGGTTCGTGAATAGGTGGCGATATCAAGTCCCCCATATGTTAAGTTAGTGCGAAGTGGGGAGGACCATAAGGGTAATAGTCATAATGAGGATGTTGGCACAGTTGCCATACTATTACAAAGTGAGGAATGTGTTGATATTGTAGAGGAGGTACTCCCCCAGAGTGAGGAATTTAAAAACACATTCTAAGGGATCGATAGTAGATATGTGGGTAACAGGATAAAAAATTTAATAGGCGATTAGGAAGGAGGGGTATCAATTGGTTGGGAAGTAGATGGGCCAACCAGAAGCCAGCTTGTAGTAGTAGGAATAGGATGGTTAGGTGTGGGAGAGGTGGAAAAACATTAGTGGGTGGGGCCGTGGGTGAAGGAAATGAGAGGGTAATGGTAAATGCCTTAATTGGTAAAAGGACATCGTTAGGTTGGTGCAACATGTTACAAGTTTTGAATGGTGACAGGTCATCTTGGATAGTATAGTTATGCCTTTCATGTTCAAATTTTACACAGCAGTGGTAAAGCTAAAGGGACATAACCCATGATGTGAATCCAAGGTCATTTGAGCAATAGGTTATACCGAGCTCCACCTCTAAGATGTAGAATAATTCTGGGAGAATGTGAAGAGTCTACACGGATGTGAAGAATAATGGTGCCAAGGGTGGAGGTGATGGTGTCATTGAAGGAGCACATCATAATTGGGTTATTATGCATATAATTTGAAGGGATGCACATTTGATTATACATGTGGGAGGAGATGATGTTGATGTTATCACCACCATCGATCATAACATGTCGTACGCGTATGTTATCGATATAGATGGAGATGAAAAGAGTGGGATCAGGGTCATTTGACTAGAGAGGTACAATCTCCTCATTAGAGAAAATGAGGGTGGTGATTTGATGAGTGGGAGTGGGGTAGAATAATGAGATTATTTGGTAAATGAGGTCACGTGGTGAGGGGTGATAATAGAGGCCACCGGTGTGGGTTCATTAGGTAAAACTTTGATGGATTGCAAAACCTCCATAAGAGCTTGTCTATAAGATTCAGAAATTTAGATGAGATTGTACAAAGACATTTTTAGAGGGGATTGATGTAATTGTTTTATCATTGTACAATGGGTGACCCCATCAAAAATAGGGTATGTGGGTCCTTGAATGGTGATTTTAGGGAATGGGTGCCGATGGTATATTGGGCACGGGATTGGTTGATGGGCTAGTTTCTTTTTCTTTTCCTTTGTCCTTTTGGGCATGGGTGGTAACTTGGATCATGTTAATCTGAGGGAAGGAGGTAGATGGAGAAGTTACTTCATGAGTAGTGTAACAAAATGATGGACAAAAAAATAATGCGGGGTAAGATCCTTGTGAAATGAGTAGGCCACACTGGCATTTAGGCAATGGTTTGGCCAACTCTTTGATACATACCATGTTGATCTCAATTTTAGAGATGGAAAAAAAGGTTGTGGGGGTGGAGATGTAGGTCGTTGAAGAAGCAAGGGATGATGATGTGTGGTGACAGGTGAAGCTGGAACATGGTCCACATCAAGTAGATCGTCATCGTTGAAATTTTCTTTGGGAGGACATAATTGTAGTAGAATGGTTTTGAGAGCCTTACAACCTTTGACATCATGTCCTAGCACACACGATGATAGGCACAAATTTTAGTTTCATCAAAACCCTTTGGTTTGGGTTTAAGGGGGCCATAAGGTCAAAGCGGAGGTAATGTGATGACGACTAAGTCTCTAAGAGGTTGGTTAGAATGTTGGCATAGGACCCTACCAACGAATCACAATGGGAAGTGAGTGTGGGTTTTGGTAAAGGTGCGGATAATTGTGGTGGATGGGGTGTTATAGGTGGGGGAATGGGTTGACCACTATTTTGGTAGGTGGTATTGTCTTAGGTTTTGATGGTATCCTCTTGGGTAAAGGTGTGGTAGAAGAACTAGCAATAGCATGTGTTATTGGTTTAACTACTTTTTAGAGGCTAGTGGATTCTTGTCTTTTAATTACACCTTCTTGGGTAAAGGTGAGATAGGATTACATGGTGCGTAAGGAAAAAAGAATATGGTTGAAGAGGGTGGGTTAAACATGGTGATAATATAGTTGTTGTGGAAGTGGTTGGTAGAGGCTAGTGGATAGTATGGGTTGAAGTTAAAGAAAATTTGGGGTTATAGTAATTTGCGGTATAGTGTTAAGAAATGTATGGGTGAGGGAAAAGGTGTTTGTTGTGAAGGAAAATGAGGTGTAATGAAGTATCGGGATGATGAGGTAGGTTTCTTAGATTTTGATTGACTTTGATAGGAAATTTTCTAGCCAAGGTTTACGGGTGAGGTCCTAGGATGGATAGAAGGGGAAGGTGAAAAAGGTGTGGTAGGTGAGACTGGTGTGTGGCCTAGAAGGTTGGGTCTTCCTTTTAGGCAAAGGAACAATTTTGGTGTGGGTTTGGGAAGACATGGCTAAATCCAATTTGACTGGTGGATGGGTGAGGCTTGATGTCGGCATGACACCCAAGGTAGTGATGGGTCTAGATATGGGTGAAAAAGTAGGTGTGTGTAGGATGCTCTTAGGCATAGGAATGGTTTTAGTTACGGGTAAAAGTTCAGATGTAGGTAAAGGTGACAAAGATGAGGCCATTTTGATAGGTATGGTTAGGGTCGTTCCATTAGCTGCTGGAAATACCTTTGGATAGATCATGGAGGTATCTTCAGGAAACATTTTCATTTGAGTCAAAAAGGGAGTCGAAGACATACCCAAAGCATGTAATTATCAACGTAATCCAAGTGATCAGCCAATATAGAAAATGGGACCGATGTAAGAGGAGATGTAGTTAGTTTTGTGGAGATCCCTATAAAATATGTATGTGAGATAGGGAATTGATTAGCCTCGGACTCTATGGGTAAAAGAGTGAAAATCAGGTCAATGGGATCCTAGAATGCTGAGGAGAATTGTCCCCAACAGGTAGTGGCATGTCTAAAGAATCTCCCATGGGTAGGAGAGATGGTAGGTGGGGTGAGATAGACTTCTCCTTTGGTGGAGGAGAAGGTGATGATGATTCTCCTATGTATGGGAGAGTTAATACTGTTGATTGTTCGGTAGGTTGCGAGGTAGACGGTAAAATGGCATCAGCATAAATTGTGGATTCCCCTATGGGTGAAGGAGGAGATGAAGGGGACTCCTTTGAGGGTGAAGGATTCAAAGAGGTATGCTCCTATGTGGGTAGAGGATCCCATGTCAAAATTTCCCTATAGATGAAATAGGTGGAATTTGAGGAACGATCGGTATGATATCGAAAACAGCGTGGACTTCATGGACATTGTTGTTGTTGGTTGAAGGTTCACTATTTTGATTAGATGATGGCTTATGATTAGGAAAGGCTTCTTAAAGATGTGAAAATTTTGATTTGCTGATGCGTTTGGGTTGTCCATGACGAGATCTCCATTATCTAGCATTTTCTAGACAATGTTCTTAAAATTTATGCAATTACCATCACTATGGCCTTTAACACGATGATAGTTACAATAGTTATGTTCCTTATACCATGCAGGCATAAGATGAGTGAGATAAAAACTAGTATGAGGTTTTATGGGGGGTAGTCCAATGGCTCTGACTTTAAGAAGCTTTTTCAAAACTAAAGAATAAGGCTCTCCAATTGGAGTGTACTTTCATTGTTCCCTCCAGAAGTGAAAAGTCTGTACAGGGGAGAAATTGGAGGAAGGTTTGCTTTATTAAAGGGATGAGATGGACCATCTTTGAGAACTACCACATTGGAAGATCCTTTGGTTTTTGAATAATTATTTTGGGGTTTTGAAGACGAAGAAGAATAATTTGATTTGAATGGGGCATTCTTGTTTCGTAATTTTATTCTTTTCTTCAATGGCACAAATTTATAGCTTTTGTGCCATGGTGAATGCTTCATCAAAGGTACGGAAGGTTTGTACCTACAAATTTGGTGAGATGTGTCTAGCACAAGCTCTAGTGAACAACTCAATAAGTTCAACTTGAGGTAACTGGAATGTTAATTGGTTGATAATACTTCATTAGTGAGCAATGAAATCAGTAATAGATTTGTCGTCATACTATTACGTTGAATATAGGTCGGTCATGGTGACTTTTTTGACTACATTAATTGAGAAGTGGTCCAGGAATGCTTGAGCCACTTGGTTAAAGGAGTACATGGGAAATGTTCGTAGGAGTAAAGCTTCATTATGGGAAATTAGGTAACACCCTTGTTTGAATGACTACAAATGCTATTACAGGTCCTCATTATGTTGAAATGGTTGAACTTAAGGAATTTACCAATGCATGGGGTATGGGTGAATAGGAATAGATGGATGTATAGGCTCATTATAGATTTTTTAATAATTTAAGGAGTTGCGAGATCCCACAATTGATGCTTCTATTGTTTGCATCTTTTCCATCATCATCATTGGTGGGTTGTATGGGATAGGTGCCTCCTGAAGTAAAGGGAGGTTGATGATGGGTGAATGATGTGGATGGCATCCCAATACATGGGGTTTTGAGTATGAAAATTGTGAAGGGGGATAGATACAAGTGGAAGATATCTCGAATAGGTGATAAACGAGATTTTGGGGGTTGTTTGTGATGTATGTAAATAGGTGGAGTGGTCATAACGACTCTAGTAATAAGTTGTGGTAGAGACTATGAGACAAGGTTTTTTTAGTGGTGAATATTCATAATATGGAATATTCCATATTTGAAAATTTTGAAAAGGTGTATTTTCGACATGGGTCGGTGACCTATTCACCTAAAAATATAGTTTAATTTTTTTAGGGGTTGTTTTTGCATACCCTTAAAAATATCCCCTATATAATCCTAGATTATTTTCGCGTTAGAAAACTACTAGCTCACTCATACTACCTAGGGGCATATGTATTATCAAGTATAATAAACGCGCGATAGGAGGGGAGGGAGGCTGATAGAGAGTTTTTACGAGGAGGATATTTTTGACATGCATAGCGAGGAGAGGGCTTTGTAGATGTGCAACATGGACATTTTGTTGATGCTTGACAAGGATATATTTTGACGGAGGCTAGGGCAAATGTAGATGTGCAACAGGACAAAGATTTTTTTGACGTGCGACATGGATGGATTTTGTTAACATGCAAGAGGAGTGTGGAGGTTGCAGACACGCAACAAAGAGTTTGTTGGCATGTGACATAGATAGTTTTTTGACACGCGTGACATAAGGGAGGAGGATATGCACGACATAAGATTTGTTGTCGTGTGACAAAAAACTTGTTTTTGTACGACAGAAAACCTCTTGTCATGTGTCAATAAGTTTGTTGTCACATGATAGAAAATCTCTTGTCACGCATCTGCAGCCTTTCTGTCACACCACTTGAAAATCAGGTGAAAAAATTACATATAAACCCCAAAAAAATGTCTTTCCCGCGATACCGGTTCCAAGGATATTCACCAGGTATTTTCCACCTCCGATTTCTAAGAGGTATCTTAAAATGAACCCTGTTGTGGGGTGGAAAGGATGAGGTTTTGGAATGGGGTGTGGTTTGCCAACACTAGAGGTGGTTGTGATGCAACATGTATATATGAGGAAAATGGGGCGGATGAGGTCATGCTCAAGGCGGTTAATGAAGGAATGGTCGACACCATGGGTGTAATAGACATCATTGGTGCAAGTAGCTATAGTAGATGTGGGGCCCATTTGAGATACCTCGGGGGTAAGGTGGATTAAGGTAATGTTTATCTAGTGGTAGTGATACGAAAGTGGGGACAAGGGTAGGAGGATTAGATATGGGCATATCATAAACTAGCTATCCTGAGGAGTCTCAGGTAGATGAGTGAGAAAGATAGTATTGTTAGGGTGTGGGATTTTAATCAAGGATTCTTGTGAACTCCTCATCACCAATAGAAATGGTGATAGGATGAGTTAGATCCATAAGCAATGGGATGGAAGGCAGGTGATGGGCTAGGTGGGAGTGGTTGAAGACTAGTGTGAAATATAAGGGCATTAGCTTGGTTACGAGTCAACACCATGTGAATTAGCGTGTATCAAGTTAACTTTATTCTATAGATGACATAAAATAACAAAATGGAAAAGAACAGATACTCGTAGGTGGACTTGGTCAATGTTTCAACTAAAAATCAAAATAGGGAAACTAACACCTATTTAGGTGACTGGTGATGGTTAAGGGGGACCGATGATGGTTATAGTAACCGATACCACCATTCTTGTCGAAAAACACCAGTTTACGCAAATGAAGAAGAACTAATGAAAATGAAATGGGGAGAATGTACTTAATAGTGATATCATAATGTTATCAATATGATGATGGCACGATGATTTCAAATAGGAAAGAGAAGGTGATGAAACTTTTTTGGGTAAAATAACCAAAAGAGCTGGTAATCAAACCAAACGGTAAACTAATGATGTCGATGGGAACAAATGATGGTCGTTCTCGACTAACACCTATCATTGTGAAATCTGAGAAGTGAATAAAAATGAATTTTGTGAATTAAATCAGATGAAGAAACAACCCAGAGACCTGAGGATGATAATATGAGGCCGTGACACACTCAGAAATAGCCAGAATACTCTAACTATGATGAGTAGTGTGAAAGGAAAAATAAAATGAAGAAACGTAATCCTCACAACTAAAAATGCAATTCAAGTAGAAAGCTAAGGAAAACATGTAATCCTACGAGTGAATTTTTGTTACTTTATATTATGTTATTTTACACTAACTTGTGAATTTATAATAGAGTTTTTTATTGGGAAGGCGTCCTATAAAGAGGAAATCTAAAGGGGAGGTTTCAGGTTATGTTTTGGTGGGGGCGGTCCTTTCTTTGAGGTATGACTGGATAAAGAAACTAGTTGGGTGCACCACTATTAATCTTGTGATCATGTGATCTTTGATAACTTCTTCTAGGTAAGATGTTGTTTAAGATGATGTATAAATTCATATTTATGTAGTTTGGCAAAGAGATAAAAGAGAGAAATGTCTTTCTATGATTCAATTGTGTCAACCATTAGTTGGGCATGACTTCCAATGATATAGGTTTCCCTCATATTTAAATGTGAGATAATAATGCAACATACAAAGATGAAGTACAACAAATTTTATAACCCAAATCGACAATTATATTCGATGTAGCAAGTGATGAATAGGAGAGAGGATGATTTTCACTAATGCAGAAAGAAAGAAGAATGATTCTTTTTAAATGCACCAAAAGAAATGTTTCATTTAGAGTAATTAGAAAGAAAGAGTAGATTACCAGAGACGAAGATTTAGTGAATAAAAATTTTGAAAGGAAACACAAAGATGTAACCTATATGAATAAAAAGAAACCCACAAACGAGGTTCCCACTAGGTGTGCCAAAATGTTCCACCAATAATTTTCATATATATGAGCAAAAAAATGGGTAAAGGTGAGGAGGAATACCTGTGAATGAAGGTGGAAGGTAGAGTGCATGCAATCAGATTTCCCGATCTAGTACTAATTGTGAGAACTTCCTTTTTTCTAGGAGGAACTACATATGAATGCAAAATAATACCACTAGAGGAATATTAAACAATATATTTTAGTGGACTACCTAATGTACGCTAGATCCGGAAGTGTGATACTTCCTAGATGGTTGTCAATCCACTATTTAATACAATTTAATGCAAGAAATAACATAAGAAAATAACATCCTACTATATTTGATATGATTTAGGTATCTCATTCAAATACAATAAGAAAATCTAGTCTAACAAGTAAGGTTATAATCAGATCTAGGGGTTGGGCAGGTAGTCAAGGCACCTAGAACATGTCAAGGTCATGTTTTGGATGGTTTGGGTTATTTGAGTGAAGGTTATCAGGTTGTTTTTACTGGAAGAAATACCATATACAGAGACTGATGTCATTCTTATATGACCGATGTCGGTTGAGAGGAAACCGATGATGGTTTAGGTTAACCGGCATCGGTAGGGTCAAACTGATAGAAAATCAATGAAACTTGGTTTTGGAGATTCTCTATGATTGCATAGAGAATGGGAGAATGAGGGTTAGGTTGCCAAAGAAGCTGAGAATGCTCAGAGACATCTGGATTCAAGTATGGGGAGATGGGAGGTTGTAGGTGGTTAGGTAGGAAATGATGGGATATAAAGGAGACTAGGAGTCACAAACATAAATAAAGAAACTGATCTAAATAAGTATGAAAAGATGCAGATCCAAATGCACTTACTTGTATTTACAGACTTGGTGGTTAGATGGGGGTGATGGTTGATCTATGAAACTGTGTGGTAGTTGCGATTATGTGAAGTGCTTCTAAAATGTTACTGTTAATTCTTAACCTTTGTATCAGTCTTGGTGTTGATTCAGGATGTTTAGATGTGAAAGAGGGCTCGGTTCGTGCTTACATGAAGATCTCTCTCTCCTCGGACTCAAATAATTCTTCTAACCTCTTAGAACCAAGCTACCAAAGTGAATATATGGTAACCAAAAATGGTTTAGGTTAACTAGCGTCATTTTAGGGTTAACCAGCATTGATTAAGGTGGGAAATACTAGGTTTCCAAAAGAGCGGATCTTGGATATCTTTTTGACTAGTTCTTCTTGTTGGTTTGGGTCTTAAAATGCTATTTTCTACATAAGTAAGTGGGCATGTTGTTAGAGAAAGAATAGGCATGTACTGTTAGGGTTAGACTAGGTCTTAGTTATGGTAAGTAGAGATTGAGTCCTAATTAGAATGAACATGCTAAAAATAGGTCCATGATGAGGTGTCTAGGTGATGTGGTGGGGTAAGTGTCTAGGTGAGATTGAAATTAATTTAATTAAGGTAATTAAATAATGAATATTATGAGAATGAGAATTAATTTAATTATATGTAATTAAATTAATATACATGTGGAGTAAAGGCAGAGTGTGACCCAAATTTTGTGTCTACAATAAATGACTTTGAGTGTTGTACACTCTACCTTACCTTGGAATTTCGGATTTGGGCTTAAGGGCCATTTTTGGAGGCTTGTGGGACAAGTTAAGATTTTCCCACACCTCTTAATTTCTTATACCAACTCTACCTATGGATTAGGGGGTCAAAAATAGACCCCATTGTGTGTTTTGTAAGACAAAAAGTGACATTAATTGCAATTTTCTTACATGAGTTTTAAATTTTGTCCTTATGGGGTGTGGGTTTGGATTGTGTGTGTAAGAGGCTTGTCATTCCTCTCAACCACCAATTTATTGTGTATTAGGGTTGAGGTTTTAATTTTTATGTGGAGTTGAGGATAATTGATGTGGCATCCTACATGGAGCCACCTCACCCTCCTCTTCCCTTTTTCTATATATGCAAGTTTATTTGTTTATTTGGGGGTTAATTCATTTCATTTATGCTTTTGTATTTTTAGAGTTAGAGATTTTTGGAGTGCTTTTTGAATTCTTGGAGCTTGTTGGAGTTGTATTGAGCTTGAAGGATCTTGGAGTGTGATTCCTTGATCAATTTCTTACTATGGAAAGGTAGGAGCTACACTCTTTTTACTTGTTTGTTTTTATATGTGTGTATTGCATGTATGTGAATGATTTATGTGCTTATTGGGATCTTGGGTAAAATGCTTAGTATGGTGTAGGAGAAGGTTATGGATATTTTATATGTAGGGAGGCATAAAATTTTATTTCATGTGTTGTGAGGTATTTGGGTTGAGTACCCCACCTTAGATAATAAAATGCTTGCATTTATTACTTGGTTCTTTTGAGGGAAACATAAGAGATTGTAGGGAGGCATAAGAGAATGTGGGAGGTTTAAGAGGATCTTGAGGGAGGCATAGAGATTTTTGTAGGGGTTTTGAGATTTATTTTGGAGGGTTTTAAGGTGGTCGTCTAATCCCATTGGGAGGCATAAGTGATCTCCTATAGAACCTTGCTCCATTGGCCTTGCATTTTAAATTCTTGTGCATTTTGATAGTTTCATGTTGTGATTGTATCTTGTGTTGAATGTGTTTTAAAATGATTGTGAAAATTTTTATTGTTATGTGGAAGCATTATGTTTTTGCCATGAGTTGGATCCATCCTTTATTGCATTTTGGTTGGGGCTCGGGGAAAATGAGGAGGATAGCTTCTTCTCCTCATGGAGTATTGGTTGGGTGGAGATTGTTGCCTCTCCCCCATTTTTTTGTGATTAAAGTGAAGAAATTGTCGAACTCTTGTGGAATACTTGGGATTTGGAGCAATTGTTGAAATCAAAATAAATCTTTTAATGTAGAAATATTCTTGTAATTCCCACTTAAGGTGGAAGACTAGTAGACTTGTATTTTAAAAGAAAAGTTGCATTGTAAGTTTCATTTACCAAGTTGTATTATTATATTTGAAGGAAGTTCATTAAAGAATGTGTATTTTCCTTTCTCTTCAAATTTTTGTATGTAAAGGAATGAATTAGAATGGATATCATGTTTAAAATTTTACTTGTAATGAAAAAGAAAAGAGAGTTACAAATATTAATATTTGATCACAAAATGAATTGGGAAGTTATCATAGCTTTATTTTGGTTTGAAACAATTAAACACTCTCTAGGTTTTGATATATTTAAAGTTAAAGTTATCTCTTGATATCTATATTCCTTTAAAAATTCATTTTTAGAGCTCTCTGGCCTACATAATGACCGATACCAATTAGTCTCAACCGGCATCGGTGTACTCGATGCAGCATCGGTGTAATCAAGTGACTGCAAGATCGACATCGGTCAGTGTTTCATGTTTACAGTTTTGAAATTTTAACTCCTATCTTAGATTTCAACTTAAATGATATTATGATTGGCTCTTAAAAACCAAATTTAATGTATGATTGTTGGAAATGTCATTTAGAAAAGTGTAAATCTCAAAATGTAAAAGATATGCTAAAATTTATAAAAATAGTCTCATTTACAAGAACTAACATCGGTGAATCGAACCACCATCACATTCTTGTGACTAACATCAGTCACTATATACTACATAAATTGTAATTTTTTAAACTTGAAAGACATTCTTGGTGCTTTTGTTGAATCAAATACCTTTGAGACTGTTATGCTATCATGAAATTGAATAATAAGTTACTCCTGGTACAAATCCAATATCCTTTGTATTTAAAATAATAATCTAAAATATATTAATGCCTTAGAAATCAAGCGGTGGTGGAACAATGTCGGTAGCACAAAGGTTACCATGATCGGTCAAGAGACCACCATCGGTCACCTGTGCATGGATTTTTTTCAAAAAATGTGTTTCGACCAAACCATTGGCTCTTATGGATATAAACTTCACCTAAAGTTAGATCCAACTTATGAGGGCTATGTATGTTTGTTTGGACCATATTCCAACCTACATATAGGGATTTAAATGCATAAGATTCTTGATCTACAAAATGGGTTTCTTCCCCATCAATGAAAACAAAAAAAAAAATAGAGAACTAATCAACAATAGATCTCAAACCAGATCTAGGATATATGTTTGCATTGAAATTAAATAACTAGGATGCATGATTAAATATAAGATTCAACTATTCTAAAGGAGGATCCATTTGGATGGAATCCCCTTCTTCTTGCACATTGATCCAAGAAGACTCCTCCATGGGTTTCCCTTGATCCATGGCATCCACTCCTTCAACCTACAAACCAAAGAGAAACAAATGAATGAGCTTAGGGTAAGGAATGTTTTAGAAGACTCCCTTAAGGATGATTAGGGTTTCTTTAGGGTAGATCTAATCTTGTGGTCCCTATTGATTTGATCCAAGGGTTAAGAATCAACCCTACAATTTTTAGGTGAGAATATCCATATTATGGTTGTAAATTTTAAATAAATCAAATGTATGTGTAAATGGGTGAATGGGGCCACTTAGGGCTCTAGTGTGTTAAGTTAAAAATGTAACCCTTCTAGTAGGTTTTAGGAATAATTCTATGGACATTAAAGAAAATAATTTAAGAAAACTAAGGTAACTAGGGATAAGGGTTTATTAAATGTGGATTGAATGTTATTTTCCAAGAGGGAAACTATTTAACCTAGTAAGAGAAATTAATGGACACTTATCTAGTGATGATAATTAAATTGAAATTAGAATTGTATTAAGAATATTTAATTAATAATATAAATTGGATCTATCCTATGAAATGCAACATTGCTAGTAGGAATTAATTAAACGTTTATAGGGTTTAGCACCTTGGAACCCGTGTTTAAGACAAGAAAAATTGTCGCAACCTTCCCAAATAATTATTTAAGGATTAATGTGGTTTTAAAAAATTGAAATTATGGGCATTACAACAACAATGACCCTCAACTTTCTAAAAAAAGTACAAACACAACATTATTTTAAATCAGTTTTAATTGTCTAAAAAAGTATACACCATCATAGATGGGAATAATTTAATGCATAATATAGGAAAAGTTCCAGAAATTAATAAAAATGTTAAAGACATATTACCAATACAAATAGAATCACTCCATTAACATATTGTCTCTAGATAACTAATTTTTGCCAATGTAGAAAGAATCCAACCACTTGCATAGAGGCTTATAGAAAACACAATAATTTGATAGTCATCTACACAGTATTAGGAGAATTATTTTTGAATTAAAATCACTTGAAGAATTGAATTAGATACCTATTCAGTTATATGCATGCGTTAATGCAACAATAATCAATTAGATGATTGTAGAAAAAATCAAATGCATGTTTCAATTTAGCAAAATTAATTGCTTGAATGTTGAATAAATCAATTACTTGAATAAATGTAGCCCATTAATTACAAGTGTTACAAACAATCTCCATAATGATTTGCATTTATTTCTATGATATAATTTACTAATATTTAATTATGGATTATAATTTTGATTTACCTAAGCATCATAATATTAGCTATCTAGATATATGTTTTTAAATTACAAATTTAATTTGGGTGAAGTGACATGAAATATTACATTTTCTATATTTTTAGGTTGATTAAAATGTTTTATAATTCATTATATTTTTCAAATTATTTATGCGTAACTAGTTTATAATTACATTAGTTATTATGAATAAATTTATGTTAAAATTTTTGATTGGTGATAAATTGTTTCAATATATATTAAAAAATTTGCTTAAAATATATATTAAAAAAATCTTTATTACATTTAAATAGACGTTAAAAAAAAATCATAATAAATAATGAAAACAAATCATAATTATTTGTATGATTCCTTTCAATTTAAATGGTTTATCTTATATTGTAAG
Source organism: Taxus wallichiana var. yunnanensis (assembly GCA_018340775.1). Lineage (NCBI taxonomy): Eukaryota > Viridiplantae > Streptophyta > Pinopsida > Cupressales > Taxaceae > Taxus > Taxus wallichiana. Next base: position 52,774 of record JADAXU010000077.1, on the reverse strand, counting down.
TTATCCCATTATACTTACTACTATTCATAAAAAAATAGTTTACATTTTGTGGATAATTCACAATCGCACTCTTAGTGATGTATAATTAAACATTAGTAGATATATTATTATTATCGATTATCAACTAAAGTTATGTAGTGCATTAAATTCTTGATAACGCATTCATTTTACATTTTGTAGATAATACACAATTGAAGCCTTAGTGATGTAGAATTTTCTCATTTTCTTATTGAATCTAAGTGCGGTAAAAAATTTGGAATATTTATACATTAAATAATGTACATTATTAACAACTATATTTATGTGAATTGTCCACAATATCATGATACAATATATATTCTAGATTGACATTATACTATGTGTACATTATTAACAACTAGAGTTAAGTAATGCAATAAATTTGTCATAATACATATACTTTACGTTTTGTGTATAATATATAATAAATGTTCTATTGACATAGAATATAATATTAATGGAATTAATTTCAAAATGGTGTAAACAATTAGAACTATGATGCATTATAACCGAGTTATGTAATTATGAGTAATTCCAATTTAAAAACTATATTATTTTCAAAAACAAGAAAATAAATAAAATATTTCCATGGTAAAAATGTTAGAATATGAATATTCCACAAGTTTAAATGTGATTTGATAAAATCGTGGAATATTCACATTCTTTTTTAATAAAGCATTTCCATTTTATTTTGATAATTCACATTTTTTCTACAAAATGACTATTTTGTGGATAACATTGTGGGTAAATGATCCTTATTCTAGTAGTGTTAAAGACATATATTCATTTCATTTCACTTATTTTCTTAACCAAGGAGAGAGAGAGAGATGAGAAGAGAGAGAAACACTATTTTTCCAAAAGTCACATTTCATACCACAAGCCACATGGGAGAGTTTCATACAGTTACTTATACGTTTCAATAGTTTTCATGACAATGCATTGTCTTGGCTAGGGTCCTATGACCTTATTTTCCATTATTCTACTAGTTGCAAAAACATTTAATTTTGGCTCGGAGGCTAAAGATCCATGTTCAAAAATTCCTTTCGATGGGCACTCGCACAATGGTTAAATTCCTTTGTGTACTCCTTGTATACCAAGAATTCATAGGAACTGATGGAATTCAAAACTAGCGAATGGTTTCTAATTAGCGCAGATTTCTTGGGCCATCAGTCGTAATTGTCCTATTTGTAAACACAACCAAATTTATCTTGTGGGCTAAGAAACCACATCAAAAACTAACTTCAAATAATTTAACGTTCAACGAAAAACTTCTTACATATTTTCATATATATTCAACGGAATTGATACTTGGCTTGATGATTTTTATTTGAAATAACTCTTGCATCAACAGATCCGAAACATGTAAAGGCGATGTAATCCAAGCCGAATCTCAATCGAATCGCTAAAAGATAAATTGTTGTTTATCTCAATCGGTCATAATTGATATGTGGCCGATAAAAATAAAATTTGTTTACTTCCCTATAGGTAGCCATAAGAGTTATTTACTTATTTTAGATATGGAGGACCTACTATATGGGATAAAAAAACATACAATAGGAAGATGTCATTCAGGTTCGGTATGAGAGATGACAACTTGTGAAGTGACGTGTCGAATTTATAAAATTATTCTTTTTTTTTTTTATTATTGGCAAATAGAAAGGGACTTACAAAAGAAGGCCCGAGAGCTGGAATAAGAGTGAGAAATGTATAGAATGGATCAAGATCCAAGTGTTACAATGAAGCTCCAATTTATCTACTCAAACGAGACAAAAAAACAAAACAACAAAGAAACTTGGCCAAAGCATCCAGAACTACTTCTTAATTTTTCGATGTTAATCTTGACTCTCTTCCAAAACATACTCAAAGCAGTTTTATCAAGCTCCTCAATGGTTCTTTTACTTTCTTTTCGTTGCCCCAAAGTGCATGGGACACCGCTGAGGTTGGAAACACTTTTGGCATGACCCTCAATGAACTCCTCAATCACCCTAAAGGCGGAAATGTTGTAATCATGTCTAGTTTTGGCCTTCCCTAAGCGGGAATCTAAGGAGGTCAGCTTCTTGTATATGTCTTCAATCTGACTGCTATCAATGTTCCCCTCCTCCTCCATGCTTTTCTTGCCTTTCTCGCTAGCTGTGTTCTTGACCTCATCCTTCAACTCTCACTTCTAAGGCCTCAACCTCTTAGAAGAGCTATCCATCTGCACTTCATACTAATATTCGAGAAGGTCATGTGCAATCTCAAGTTCAAAAGGCTCCTTCTCCACAAAGCAAGAGACTCAAGGTTGAGCTTCCTGGAGGCCCCTTGACCGGTCTTTTTTAGAGCTAGAGGCGAGGTGGGTTTTAGCAAATAAAGGAGAAGTTTGTTGGGGGTGGCAGCACGGTGGTGGGGACAAGAGAAAGGGGCATGCAAGAAACAGGGTTGGCGGCAAGCAGTAGAGCCAACAAAGGGGGAGCCAAAGCTAGGAGAGGAAGGAAGACCAGGGTACTTAAGAAGGTAGCATTTATGAATCAACAAAATAAGTCCTTGATGCAAGGAACCACCCGGGTGTGCTTCTAAAACTCCAAAATGGAGCGTCATTCAATAATGGGGAAGTAAATAATCGATTCCTACGGAAGTGATAAGATGCTTAGCAGATGGAAATAAACCTTTCCAAGGAGATGAATCGAATCATCATAACTTCATCATAGGGTGGAGGAATAGCTGAAAAGTAGCCCACCGTGCCAAATGAGCTTCTCGGCCCTACAAATTTCTTTCAAAGATTTTAAGAAGCGTATGGAGGACCTAAGATCTTCATTGACCAATATCTTCTGTCCCCCCATAATCAAAAACTCCTTATATGAAAAAATCTATGAAGTTGGTGAAGCCTTTTCACGAGAGAGTGTTCCAAAGCTCGTATTTTCCTTCTAAGGGTCCGCGCATGGCTCATTGGTAGGGAGGTCCTCCCATCTTCTCTCTCGTGATATAAGGTTACAAAATTTCCCAAATGTCGTGAGCGTGAGAGACAACTTCAGAAAGCCGACAAAAATGGAGACTATTTATAAAATTATTATCCTGGGAAGTCGCGTATGAGTAACCCTTTCCTCGTCAATGAACATTGCTTATCATCGGTTTCCGAGGAGCTATGAATCCGGATTTCAACATTGGTGTAGTACATCCCGCATGCGCGATTTTCAAATCAAAATAACTCCACTCAATTCTTACTATCATGTATATTTGATATTATTTGATCATCATATTCATTAAAGCAACACGTATATTGATGCTGATATCCAAAATTAAGACTCATCTCTAAGGATTGCTTGCATATGAAGGTCCGCATGAATGTTGTTGTTGAAGCTGATTAGGGATACTGTTGTTATCCCGATGGTGAATTATAAAATTATTATCAACATACCGTGAACTAAGATTTTGGTCCTGAGAATAAAAAAATATTGATCAGTATTAAATCCAAGACTACATTGGGGAAGGGAAAATTGCCATATAGTCGAGGAATAGCAATAAGAAGAGACCTAGAAAAGGTTTGGAGTAGAAACAATTTTTCATACAGTTCTAAAAACACTTTGTGTATTACATTAGGTGCAAAGGGAAACCCTCCTGAAAATTTTATGGTGGGGATGAAAAGTAGACACAAAGATTGTACAAAAGATAAATGGTTAATGGCCAATTTGTACAAAAAAAATATCACAAATAGTGTCTCAGGGATTGAATGTGGTAGAGGGCATCAAATATTTGGAGCAAGAAAATGCTAAATAACTATTTATCTTTTCAAAATGTTGTTATGATGGTACTGCTTAACATTGTCAATAATATATACATACATATGTTATTATGAAAGTATTGCGTAACTCTATTATATTATGGTTGTCGAAATATAAGTTGGGAGGATTTATATTTTCACTGATTATAAGTTGATAGTATGATTAAATAAATTTTGTCATGAATTATCATAAAAACTTTCCCTTGAAAATTTTAAAATTGTATTTTTGTACATTGTTCATAAATAAATATAAAATTATATTGTATATGATTAAATTTTTTAATATAATTAATATATAAATAAATATCTAAAAAATCGATCATATCTAAAATATGCAAGTAATATGTGATGGTTATTTCAAATATTTGTATCTATTTTATGAATAAAATGATTTAAAACATCTAAACGGAATCAAATTTAACACCACATTGTGGCCTTTGTTGCAACCATTGAAGGACAAGAGAAGATGTTCGTTATCCCGTATAAAACAAAAGTATGTTCTATACATAACATTTCATAAATAATGCCTAGCGTCCACTAGACTATATCAAACATAAACATGTTTTGTTTATAACAAAGCATAAATAATACTTAGCGATCACTAGCCCATTTAAAACATAAACTTTTTATTTATATAACATAACATAAATAATGGTTGGCAGCCACTAGCCCTTATAAAACAGAAACATGTTCTGTACATAACAAATCATAAATAATTCCTAGCAGTTGCTAGCCTATATAAACAAATGCATGTTTTGTTTAGTCCAAAGCATAGATAATGCCTAATAGATGCTATCCCGTATAATGGATTCCAATATTTGAGTTTTTATATTCCAATATATGTGATTTTTTATTCCAATATATGTGATTTTGGATTCAAGTATATGTGATTCTAGATTCCAATATATGTGATATTGGAATCTAATATGTGCAATTTTGGAGTCCAGAAAATTCCAATATTTAAAATTTTGGAATCCAAAACAAGTAGTTTTGGATTCCAATATTGGCTATATGTTTTTGTTGCTCAGATTGGAATAAATGTAGATTTAGTGAAATAAGTGTTGTAAGAAGAAACTTTGAACAAGACCAACACCTAAATGGGCCATTGATATAGAAAAGTGTACAATATAATTAAATTGTTACCCACAACTTTATGTCTATTCTTATTTGTATAAGAAAATATAATTATCTTTGGCTTTGCACCTAAACTCACCAATCTTCTTTCTACAAGTAAATAGATAAATTTTTCTTCATTCCATAGTTAAGTCATATTACCAACATTTTTTTGTTGTATATATTCTACTATTGAAAAATTTCCCATCTTTCAAATTTGTAAATGTATTTAGTACATAACTCGACCATAATTTCATAACATTTGTGGTGATTATTCCCTTAGTTTCAATTTCAAAAATAGTGTTGGGTTAGAAAGAATTTTTCCATAGATGAAAGTTGTGAGTTAAAGGTACCTAAGGGAATATAATTATTACGTTTCAAATTACAAGAGAAAATAGAATGATAAAATATATAATAAAAATTTTAATAAAGGAAAAGAAGTGAGCACCTTCATTTTCAAGAATGGATATATAATAATCATTCTCATGATATTAAAAAGACATGTTGAGACCCATAGAGAAGAATCGTAACCTAACTTTTTTACCCCAATAAAGCACTTCTCGTGAGATTGACAGGTCTAGTGGCGGATCATGACCTAGCCCCGGAGAAAAGAATAGGGCGGTGAATGGCTCGAATGGGTTCAATGACCTTGCTCATGTTGTTAGCGTAATGGGGTTAATGGTAATGGTGTCACCTCGGTTTCCATTGTACAACTTTTCCCTTATTTTTCCCTAGAGATTTCTAGCATGAGCCCTAAATCAAACCCTAAGTTGAGCCCAAACCATGGAGGCGTAAGAGTGAACCCTAGCGATAAGAAGGTTGGATTAAATCCTACAAATGGATATGGAAGAAGGAGCCCTAAGGTAAGGAGGGTAGTTTGAATCTCGTAAACTGTGTTGGAAGATGGAGCCCTAGCAGCAATGACAAGGATACATAGCATGCCAATAGGAAAATAGAGGAGATAGAGACAAAGACACATGGGATAGGAGACTCCCTCTCTACATCGGCCAGTCTATACAGGCCACACGGGAAGCTAACTGTTAATAGAGGAGACTTTTTTCTTGCAAGGGAAATGGTGATTTGGAGGAAGGGAATAGATCTTGTGGCAAGCGGATTTCCCATGTTGTGCACCTTATCGTAACAAATTCTATGGGGTTAAATGCTTACTTCTCTTCTAGGAAAATAGGGATTGATAACTTTGACCCCTGTGCTAATTGTTCCTTCCGAGATGTGGTTCAAGGGGAAAATGGGCATTTTCCTTTCAAACCCATGGTGCCTATTATCATTACCCCTTATGTCACTTTTGGAGATGTTTTGATTAAATAAAATATATTTTATTGGGAGCATTCCTGATATAAACATTTAGTAAACTCTGGCCTAGCCTTCCAGTCCTCCACAAATGGATCTTAAAGTATTGGCTCTCTCTTTTTAAAAGCTAGTTAGATATCTATCCTTATGCAAGGGACATTTTTATTGTTTTATTTACTATGATAAGTGATAAGGATTTCATATCTAAAAACCTTTGGGCCTCTCAATCATCTTATCGTGTCATGAAACCTTGGTTTCCGTATTTAAGTCCACTTACAGAATCATTCTCTCTCATACCAATCTAGATTATATTTTCGTACTTACCACTACAATTTTAGGACCCTCCATTCCTTGCTTCCATTAGGAACACTATGATTATTTTTTTGAATTTTGATTCATACACCCACATATTTTACCCACATAACATTTGTTTGAATTTTTATCAAGCTTGACACCTCAAAGAAATTTTCTGCTAACATTGAGTTTAAACTTCAAGAAAGAACTTGGGCCCAAACCCTTAATTATGAAGGAATACCCTTTAGATGTAAAATATTCTTCTCTTTGGGACATATCACTTCTAATTTCCTCCTAGCGAAGCAAAAAAATGAGAAAACCAATTGGTGGAAAATTGCCCTCTCGGACCATTTTGTTCTCAAAGCTAATGTAAAGGGAGACTTAATTTCATATTAATATATGGAAGACATGGTGTGACACTCGCAAAACGATTTACGACGACGACGATCCAAGAACTTGCTTCCACAAACATATAACCCGAAAATGCGACTAAATTTTTTTGAAAATTATTTTACTTCATTTCCATGATTCATGTCATGCATTTATTAGAGAGAAGTTTGCTAAACGTCTTTAGTGTCATATCTTATGTTTCGTCATAGTACAATTGTTCTATAATCTTATATGATGGCCCATTTGCAAATAAATTCTTTCAAGATAATGTATTTGTATCTGTGCTTGACAGACATCAATAATTTTATATTTTACATTTGAGGTATTATATTTAATCATTATTTGAATATATAAATACTGTATATATATAATTAAAATCTCAAAATGAGATATATATGCCACTCATTATATGCACAGGCATAGTGTAAACACCGCGAAAACAAACGACGCTACGCTCACGACGACGACGACAACGATGATCAAGCACCTGCTTCCACGAACATTTAACCCAAACAATACGACTAATTTTTTTTTTTTTGCAGGGTAGTGGTCCTTGTTGATTTATTTTATCTACAAGTTTTGTGACCTACTTGACCTTGATAACTATATAGCTTCAATCTTTTACTTTGTATTCCAATCGCAATACTAGAACTACATGATTATCACCATTCTACACACTCGAGATTTACTTCAATATTTGATGTATTCATCTCTTCCTTAGTGGATAATTTCAAGCTTCATGCATGGTGATACTAGATTGAATATGGGTATTTGACCATTGACCTCATTTTCACTTTATAAACCATTGTATAAGAGGATATAGGTGACAAAGATAAATGCATATATTACAATTTTATTGATGTTTTTTTTTTTATATATTTTAATATATATTTGTAGAGATATGTTACAAGGATAAACACATATATTGCTATTTTGTTGACTTTTAGAAATCTTTTAATATATGTTCCTAGATATCTCTTTGAAGGGTTAAATACTTTTAATTTAAGTGATATATATATATATATATATTATCAAAATTTACACTTAAATAACTCTATATGCTTAACATAAATTTGAAATTTTGAATTAAAGGAGCAAGAGTCAAATCGGGGAAAGCATTTCAAACTTTGCTTAAATGTTATGGTTGGGGTGGTGGGTGGCTCAACCAACACCTGCCAAGACATTAACCTCTCTCCCTCATGCGTGCAAGCCACACATAGATCGAGCCGCATATAACATTTAATCACTTAGATTTACAAATCCAATGATTTTCCAAATGGCCTACTATGGGATTTTGTCTTGGCCATGTAAATTCGATGTGACGGTTATAGATGAAGCCACAGTCCAGTGAAAAGGCATGTTGGCTCGTGTTGTTCGGCCCTGGCCGCGCGTGTTGCTGAGGAGGGTGTAGAAGAAGCTTCAGGCGAGCAAACAAAGCGTGTTACTTCCACTATCCTCGGGGGCTGCGAGGTGTGTTCTGGGTACAAATCCTGCCACGGCATGCACAAAAATGCCAGCAAGAGAGAAAAAAAAGAGACAAATCCTTTCATTCTTTTGAGTGCTTAAACACACAGTTGTCAAACTATGTTGTTATCTCTGCTTAGCATTGGCTGCACCTTCAAATTCGGGTGTAACGACCCAAAAATCCACACACAAACAACACAAGAAAAGATAGGATATTTTTTTTTGACTTGCTTGACACATAACATGACACAACATGTTGTCACCAAGGATACAACTAACTCTGTGAACAACTCGATACAAGGATGGCCATAAAAGCAAAGACGGAAACATTAACAACTATCAAGAACAATATACTTTTTTTTTTTAAGGATGCTGAACAACATAGAAGCCCAACCACATGACACTCTCACATCTAGGGCAAGCCACAGTAAGTAATGATTGGAGGTTATTTATTTTGATAAGACATCCTTTAACTCATGACTTAAGTTTTCATAAGGATTCAATATATGATTCGCACAAATTCATCTTACCAACTGAGTTATGTTCTTATACACTGTAGAGTAGTTCGCTTAAAGTCTTCTCCTTTATATCCATTATTTGTTTCATATATTTATTTGATAAAGATGGTAATTTAATTCCATAAGGCCATCTATTCACACTTACGTTACTAGAACTCGTTCATGCCCTTATGACAACATCGGTTCACGTTCAACAAACTTAAGAGAAGAAGGTCAAATGAGTTCACCCTTAAGACGTCATTAGTTCTTACTAAGGTTTAATTGAAGCTTGAGGTTTTATACGTAGTTAATTAGCGCTCTTACTTAGGCTTCACCGAAAGAGCTTATCAAGAGGAAGCTACTTACTTTTAAATAGGCTGAGAGATAAATTGAGTGGTTTCAAAATTTTCTTCTCTTACTTGTTAAATCTTATTAGAAACTAACCATTGTTTTCCTTTAAGCTTGTCTTTAGCGTTCACCAAAAGAGTAGTGTTTACTAGTTCAGTTAGGGATAACACGTTATATAAAATCACTTTGCAAGGATGGTCTCACTCTTGATTACTTAAGGTATTGTTTGTTTACAAGGGGATCTAAACCACAACATATTTCTTTGAATAAAACTTTTAGGTAACTTCTGTAAGGAAAAGCCACCCCATTAAAGCTTACATAAAACCCATCAATACAAAGTCTTAGAAAGATTTAAATTAACACTTAATTCTCAAGATCAAAGTTTTACAATGCGTATGCGGTGAAGAGATTGAATATTATTTCTCACTAAGAAGAGTTACCAACAAAATACAAAAAGGACAAAACTACTACTTCACGTAATTCTCTCGAACAATTCCAGGAAAGAGGTCATATCAACTCTCTTTACAAGCAATGTTACACAATTTACAACACATTGGACATTTTTACAAGGAACTTCATAAATTGTACAGATGAACCTTTAACACTCTTTTCCTCTAGTCTACTCGCATAATCCATCTGCACAAATATTAACTAGAGTCAGCTACTGCTGTAAACTCGAGCATGTTAAGACTACCCATTGCAACAGTAAGCTAACATTTTATAATATCATGAAAGTAAAATTCTAAACTCAAGAATGGATCAAATCACAAACCACTAATCAATATGTTTCACAAGATGACGAGATTTATACCAGCCAACAAGGAGGAATCCCAATATTCAAGTGAGAGAAATATTCCAAAGATAATCAAGGTGAGACCTTATTGGTGAAGACAACAAGGCTGAGAGTATTAAGATTTCAGTCATGTAATCCTACGGATTACGTGATTGAAATCTAACACCCAAACATCATTCTATTATTTTTAACCAAAAGGATAAAGATCAGTCAAATGACTTAACATATTCAAAATTGCTTGGTAACAAGACTGCATTAACACACATCCTTGTTTTAGGAAGAATATAGGCCCCAACCATATATGAACACAAATCAGTCAAAGATTAAAGTTAACTTCACTCATTGAATAAACCAACATACAAATAATACTCACAATACAAAACTCGAATCAAGATTCAAAATGCCAAGTAATTCTCACCGAACCTAATTATTTTTCTTCAAGAAGTTAAATAAATTAGATTCTATCCAACTAAATTACATTCAACAACTATAGTTGGATTACACAAGCAAGGATCAAGAAGAGGTCTTTTCACCAAAGGTTGTTATTATCTTACATCACATAATCAGTAATAAACCCGTAATCCACCACTCGTATGATCATTGTAAGAGTTAAGGACTTAGCTCACTAAAATATGTAACTGAGTCGATTCCTACCTTTTCCATTTTCATACAAGTCTAACCCAATTCGAAGAAAGGTAACCATTCTATTTTCATACATGCCTCAGTCAACACTTACTCAGAAAGTCCCTACCTGAATTATTGAAGGTTTGCTAAGCTACAAAATGGATTTAATAGAAACCCATTTCATTCGATACTTGAATTTAAACAAGCAAGGGATAGTCTGTTGAAAATATAAGTGAATCGACACAAGATCCTCTACCGTGACCCAACTCGAGTCACCAATCACAAGGTTAACAGTCAGCGAAGGAGGAATACAAAGCAAAATACTCTTCCTACGAACTATGCCTTCTCTTCCATCTCTAAAACAACATATGAATAGTTTGGGCATACCCATCTATTTCACGACAGTCTACTCGACCTATCCTCATAGTCGCTCCAAAGAAAACATCTACTACTACAGAGTTCGATTGAACTCTTTTATCTTATGATACAGTGACTCACGTCACAGGATCTGTATTGAGCAGTCAATATTTCACTCACGTAGGCCTCTAAGAAAACATCATGCTCACTATGCGAGGTCTACACACAGATTCAGCCCAAGAAAAGCTTTTACCAAGACAAAAACAAACATTTAGCCTAAAACTGGCCATGAGTCGACAAATCTACAAATATCCACTAATGTTATTCATGGCTCAAGTTTATATCTGCTACTGCTGGTTTAGAAATCGAACTCAACGGCCATTGTTCACTATTGTCTCTAAATGTCACCTGAATTTTAAGAATTAAGCAGGAAAGCACCCAGGTTAAAGATCTAACACCCACAGTATAAAACTTCAACCATTATTTTGCTATCACATGGCAGTTACTCTTTTATTTCGAAAAGAAAATAAAAACCGAGGCAAAAAAGAAATGTATACATGCTATCACAATTGCTACCAGGGTATGAAAAACAAACAACTCCCAACATTCCTTCCTTTCCTTCAATCTGGGTCGATTCACAAGGAAAAGCAAAAGCCCATTCTAAATGCCATAACAGATTAAAAAAAATAGGACATTCAATTCATGACATAATAAAAGGGTAGCAGAAGATTGCAAGGGGCAGTTTAACATGCCTGGTTTAAAACGCCATCTCCATATGTATATGATTCTTTCAATGCCGCTGCTTGCCCTTAACCCAAAGTGCTCTGCGAGCTCGAGCTAGCGCCACATTCATGCGGTGAAAAACAGCTATAAACCAACCCCATGATTTGAAGCTCGGACACAAGACATAATGATTACATCATGCTCCTGGCTCTAGAAGGCATCTACCGTAATGATAAATAAACCTTTTCCTTCATCAGATTGGGGACAACATCAAACTCTCGGTGCAAACATTACAGCTGTAGCTTGTAAGGTGTGATAATTCCAACAGAAAACTTTATGCCTAGCCAACTTGGTGACTCGTTGAAGAAACTCATATAATAGCAAAGAAAATTGTGTTTCATGAATATTCTGATATGAAAGATCAGCCTCTATGAGGTTCTCTTCCATGAGTTACATCATACAACAAGTAAGATCTCAATAGAGAATCTTTGAAAATAAATTTCATCACGTCTGCTGGTAACACCCTCACTGTCACATAGTCAATTTTGATAAAAAAATACCTTGAAGGAGAATCCCGAATTTGAGGATGCATTCAATACTGAACAGATAACAACATAGTTGGACAACCTGCTTGTTGGAAGCGCTCAGAAATGCTTCATTTTCTGAAGGTATTGGATGTGAATCAGAATCAGGATTTGCATTCTCTTCAGGTATCTGGGAATCAGTACTCACCTTTAGTACTGGTGGCTGTAAATCATGATTTTCACTCCATCCTGACATTACTTTTTCACTCAATGAAGCCTCATTTAACTGTTTTTCCTTTTCGGTTGGATTTTCTTCTAAAATGAATCCATCTTGAGATACGCTCTTCACATTACCTTCCTCTATGTTAGCAGATATTTCTATGGCAGTATGGGAGCCTTGAAAGTCCTGCCCAGACTCTCTGTATTCTCTATTCTTTTCACCACCAGTCAACTTGCTAATATTTTCAGAAGGGACCTCATGATGGATAAACCTACACGATGCTCCTCGGAAACACCTACCATCTCTCTTAAAATAAATGCATTCTGGAACAGTGCCCCTCCTCTTTCTTCCCTCCACATGTTCATCGCCATGCCTGAAATCAGGTGGAGGTGTCCTGCTTCTGCTCCTTTTTCTCCTCGGTGACCAACTGTGAGATCTGCTCCTCCTTCGACTCCTGCCAACAGGAGACCGACTGATGCTCCGACTTCGAGATGTTTTATGTGCTTTCCCACCATAAAGAACACCATCTGATTAACGCATCACTGCCCCTTCCCTCATTAGTCTTCCAAATTCATCAACAATCTACGCAACACTCAAGAAGGTGGAGGTAACACGCCTACTTCCCTAGCTTGTAGTTTCATCTATAACCACCATATCAAACCCATGGGCTAGGCGTTGGAATAACTTCCAGTCGATCTTAGAAACAGTAGTGAACGCAATCTCAGCCTCACTTGCAAAACTTGCCTCAAGATTTGATCGAGCTTCTTCCATGTTAAATTCACCACCTGGACAGAAGTGACTTTCCAAAATGAAAAGGCAAGACAGCTCAACTAAAACTTTATCTCGTTCTTCTACTACAGCTACAAGATTTTGCAACAATCGATCACGATCGGGTGAATAAGCGTAACTGAAACATTAGGATCAACACCAACGGTTCCTTGGGATCACCCTGCGGCAGCTGTCGCACTTAACTCTCTCTTGAGGCCACCGATTTTCTCGAGATAAGTTTACTTCTCTACCACTGTAGCTGCTGCATATAGCCAATTACTTGAACCTCACGGCACTTTCCTAGGAGAATTTCAGTTCTACGCTCCACCGAGCACTTTGCCTGTGCAAAGACAATTTTGAGAACCCACACCCACCCTCGCGACATCGGGCGATAGACCTTCATTTCACCATCAATGAATCCACTATCCAACACACCGTAGAATTCATCTGCTGCACATTTGATGGAGTGCAAACAAGCATTCGTGGTTTAGGGCAGAAAACAACAGGTAGACCACGTGAGATAGCAGATTGCAAGTCAACATTTTAATAAATGGGCATGTGCGGCCACCAACCAGGAAGTTGAACATGCCAAGAAGGTGCAGGGGGTTTTTAATGCAATGGCAGGTGGCCATTAAAGCCACCCACCTCCAGCCGACCAAGGAAACAAGGTCAAAAAAATCATTAACCTTTCCTTCCCCACGCCAAACGTGGTACACAAGGAGATCAAAAGGGAGAGACAAGGTAGGTTGGGGACATAAAAATCTATATTTAAAATTAGTAATTTAAAACAATTCTAAGATTGCGGGATCGGTCGACCCAGGAGGAGAACGGGGTTGAGTAATTAAATGAAATATTTACGCGAACGCCACTCCCAAACCATGGCGCCACCACAAAACATACTCTTCCTCATTTGCGCAACGAGGCTCGATCAGCGGGAGCGACAAACAAATCAAAAGGATAGTTTAACGATAACAGAGGATGATATCGATAACAATCGATATAAAGGAGGTAATAATAAAATACAATCATAATGTCATTATTATTATTATTATCATTATTATCATTTTACAGCTTGTAAAATAATTATCAATTATAGTCATAATGGTCAGCAATCGAGGTCGACGAAGGCACAACGACACTCCATGCTTAGCACTCGATCGCCACAGGATGAATAGGTGTAATGTAGAATAGGGCATTACATTCTCCTCCCCTTAAGAAAGCATCGTCCTCGATGCGACATTACACAGAGGAAAGTAAATGGTATGCAACAAGGGTAGATAAAGAAGAAAACACACCCTATGGTTTAAAATTTTAGTTGATTAAAGCACGGCCACAGGGTAGCCTTAGGAACATTTGGTAGAAATTTTAACTTTCAATGTTCTGTGAAGATTGGCAGTTCACTCTTATTTATTATTTCATTAGTTCGTTTCCATTAGCATTATTCTTAGTTTAATTTCTTTTAAAATTTCATCCTTGAAGAGTTTTGGTCTATTTCTTATTGTGGGTGCCCAACATGAACTGCTAACACAAACCCTATCAAGTTCACAAGACACTGAGATTCACAAGCACACAGTATATACTTCAAGATTGTATTACACCACAAAAGGTTACTCAAATACGGAATGGAATAGGCACCTGACCCACATAACATAAGTGAGTCACTGTCACACAACCATGACTCATAAAACTACATGTACCTAGGGCCCACAAGGGCATCAATGACATATCCACTACATCACAACACATATCCATCCGACATGAGTAACACATACATCAAAAGACCACTACCAAACATCACAATAACTTAACATATATCCTAAACATCAACCGTATAGACAAATATCATAAGCCTCCCTCAAACTCTTATGCCTCCCTCAAGTCTCTTATGCCTCCCTCAAACTCTTATGCCTCCCTCAAACTCTTATGCCTCCCTCAAATCTCTTATGCCTCCCTCAAACTCTTATGCCTCCCTCAAGGAGGCCGGTTGACCCTATGGTCCAAGACACATAGAGTTTGAACACTCCTAACCCAAGTGACACAATAACGTGTGGCTCAACAACCCGCTAGTTATATGTACTCCTTGGGGCATACCCCTATACAACAAAGAAAGTCCATAGGTCCAAACATTCCATGGTGCATACCATGACCCTATTCCACACATCACGATAGTAGAACCAGCAAAACAATCCAATCAAAGTGCCAAGTGGCAAAGTACAAGCCTTGGGTAAGGCGGTAAAAATTCCAAATTTAAAAGAAGACCCAAATTCAAGCAAAATAAATGGCCAAATAGCCATAGTTAGTATCAAAATCCCCATGTTAGTGCCACAAACCAAGGAAATGCCCAAAATTGTAAAGCATGGCAATCAAGAAAAGCTGCTGGTCCTTACAAAATAAGGTAAAAAGCTCAATTACGAATAAAATCAACTTATAATAACGTCACATTACGATAACTGTGTGGCCTTATCTAGCCACCAAAGGGGTACTCAACGAGTTGCTAGGACTTTCGAGAACATCGAGCCTCGGCTCGTAAATACATATCAACAATACAACCATCACCTCCATCCTCCGAATCATCCCGCCACCATTCGACAAGGCTAAACATAGTCATAGTTGCACTTAGGTTGCGTACATACAACCACATAGGAGAGAGGAAAGAATCATCCATGTTATCTACTAAACCGAGTTTTGGCTCAAGTTATTGACCCATGGTACACCATTCCTCACTCTCAACATACACCTCTGCCGATTTCCCTCGTGGTCGGTTAGTGTAAGGTTCACAACATAACATACAACAACATCACTAACATAACGGTGGCACACACATAACTACCATAACGTCTTACATATGGTACATATACAAGATAGATCATGATCATACATTCACCACCGTAACACATCACTTTACCACATTCTACACCCAAAGTGCACTCACCATACGATAGGGTTCATACACTCACCGCATGACCCCAAATCACAAGCATGAAACATTACATATTTGCACAAATCATACATACGATGAACATAGTACATCTCAACATAACATCCATTGCTACATAACAAGGTGGTACACACATTTCTTCAAAACATGGTAAAACATCATGATACAACTCATTTCTGTTAACACCAATCTAGTCACACAACACATTGATACACCTACATACCACAATATGTCACAATGCTCCAACACTATGTCATCCACATTACAATTCTTTTCACACATCACA
The DNA here is from genome assembly GCA_018340775.1 of Taxus wallichiana var. yunnanensis. Classification (NCBI taxonomy): domain Eukaryota; kingdom Viridiplantae; phylum Streptophyta; class Pinopsida; order Cupressales; family Taxaceae; genus Taxus; species Taxus wallichiana. The sequence continues at coordinate 36,352 of JADAXU010000077.1, read as the reverse complement.
AACAATAATTCACACGTGAATTCTTCATAGAATCCACAAGAAGGAGAGAGAATACTCCCATCCCAAACATATCAACATGATCACAAACACGCACAAAGTGACATACACATCACGTGCGTTCACAATATCACAATTACGACATGGATCACATCACACTTAAAGCACATTACTCTTCCAATATAAATCATCATCATGCAATACCATCATCTCCATGAAACAACATCATGTAACACCATCACCATCATGTAACATCACCATACAACACCAATCCGGCCCATAGGTTCGAGAGCATGAACCTACGCTCTGATACCAAGTGTAATGACCAAAAAAATCCACACACAAACAACACAGTAAAAGACAGATTTTTTTTTTTGACTTGCTTGACACATAACATGACGCAACATGTCATCACCAAGGATACAACTAACTTTGTGAACAACTCGATACAAGGATGGCCATAAAAGCAGCACGGAAACGTTCACACCTATCAAGAACAATATACTTTTTTTTGACAGAACAACATAGAAGCCCAACCACATGACACTCTCACAGCTAGGGCAAGCCACAGTAAGTAATGATTGGAGGTTATTTATTTTGATAAGACACCCTTTAACTCATGACTTAATTTTTCAGAAGGATTCAATATATGATTCACACAAATTCATCTTACCAACTGAGTTATGTTCTTATACACTGTAGAGTAGTTCGCTTAAAGTCTTCTCCTTTATATCCATTATTTGTTTCATATATTTATTTGATAAAGATGGTAATTTAATTCCATAAGGCCATCTATTCACACTTACGTTACTAGAACTCATTCATGCCCTTATGACAACATCGGTTCACGTTCAACAAACTTAAGATAAGAAGGTCAAATGAGTTCACCCTTAAGACGTCATTAGTTCCTACTAAGATTTAATTGAAGCTTGAGGTTTTATACGTAGTTAATTAGCGCTCTTACTTAGGCTTCACCGAAAGAGCTTATCAAGAGGAAGCTACTTACTTTTAAATAGGTTTGAGAGATAAATTGAGTGGTTTCAAAATTTTCTTCTCTTACTTGTTAAATCTTATTAGAAACTAACCATTGTTTTCCTTTAAGCTTGTCTTTAGCGTTCACCAAAAGAGTAGTGTTTACTAGTTCAGTTAGGGATAACACGTTATATAAAATCACTTTGCAAGGATGGTCTCACTCTTGATTACTTAAGGTATTGTTTGTTTACAAGAGGGGATCTAAACCACAACATATTTCTTTGAATAAAACTTTTAGGTAACTTCGTAAGGAAAAGCCACCCCATTAAAGCTTACCTAAAACCCATCAATACAAAGTCTTAGAAAGATTTAAATTAACACTTAATTCTCAAGATCAAAGTTTCTACAATGCTTATGCCAGTGAAGAGATTGAATATTATTTCTCACTAAGAAGAGTTACCAACCAAAATACAAAAAAGGACAAAACTACTACTTCACGTAATTCTCTCGAACAATTCCAGGCAAGAGGTCATATCAACTCTCTTTACAAGCAATGTTACACAATTTACAACACATTGGACATTTTTACAAGGAACTTCATAAATTGTACGTAAGAACCTTTAACACTCTTTTCCTCTAGTCTACTCACATAATCCATCTCGCACAAATATTAACTAGAATCAGGTTCATTTAGAACTCGAGCATGTTAAGACTACCCATTACTGAAACAATAAGCTAACATTTTATAATATCATGAAAGTAAAATAACAACATAGTTGAATGGACCAAATCACATTGTTGGAAGCACTCAGAAATGCTTCATTTTCTGAAGGTATTGGATGTGAATCAGAATCAGGATTTGCATTCTCTTCGTGTATCTGGTAGTAATCTTGGTGGCATAAATCATGATTTTCACTCCATCCTGACATTACTTTTTCACTCAATGAAGCCTCATTTAACTGTTTTTCCTTTTCGGTTGGATTTTCTTCTAAAATGAATCCACCTTGGTGACTAGAAAGTCCATCTTGAGATACGCTCTTCACATTACCTTCCTCTATGTTAGCAGATATTTCTATGGCAGTATGGGAGCCTTGAAAGTCCTGCCCAGACTCTCTGTATTCTCTATTCTTTTCACCACCAGTCAACTTGCTAATATTTTCAGAAGGGACCTCATGATGGATAAACCTACACGATGCTCCTCTGAAACACCTACCATCTCTCTTAAAATAAATGCATTCTGGAACAGTGCCCCTCCTCTTTCTTCCCTCCACATGTTCATCGCCACGCCTGAAATCAGGTGGAGGTGTCCTGCTTCTGCTCCTTTTTCTCCTCGGTGACCAACTGTGAGATCTGCTCCTCCTTCGACTCCTGCCAACAGGAGACCGACTGATGCTCCGACTTCGAGATGTTTTATGTGCTTTCCCACCATATAGAACACCATCTGATTCACTGTCACTGGCCCCTTCCCTCATTAGTCTTCCAAATTCATCAACAATCTACGCAGCACTCAAGAAGGTGGAGGTAACACGCCTACTTCCCTAGCTTGTAGTTTCATCTATAACCACCATATCAAACCCATGGGCTAGGCGCTGGAATAACTTCCGGTCAGTACTAGAAACAGTAGTGAACGCAATCTCAGCCTCACTTGCAAAACTTGCCTCAAGATTTGATCGAGCTTCTTCCATGTTAAATTCACCACCCATGGGCGACTTTCCAAAATGAAAAGGCAAGATACACTCAACTAAAACTTTATCTCGTTTCTTCTACTACAGTGCAAGATTTTGTAACAACCGATCACGATCGTGTCGTGGTGCAACTGTGGTAACATCGGATCAACACCAACGGTTCCTTGGGATCGCCTGCGGCAGTGTCGCACTTAACTCTCTAGATCTGGATGCCAATGATTTTCACGAGATAAGTTTACTTCTCTACCCCAGCTGCTACATATAGCCAATTACTTCCTCACGACACTTTCTAGGAGAATTTCAGTTCTACGCTCCACCGATATTGCACATGCTGCACACAGACAATTTTGAGAACCTACACCCACCCTCGCAACATCGGGGTGATAGACCTTCATTTCACCATCAATGAATCCACTATCCGTAACACGCTCATGCAATTCATCTGTTGCAGCATTTGATGGAGTGCAAACAAGCATTCGTGGTTTAGGGCAGAAAACAACAGGTAGACCACGTGAGACAGCAGATTGCAAGTCAACATTTTAATAAATGGGCATGTGCGGCCACCAACCAGGAAGTTGAACACGCCAAGAAGGTGCGGGGGTTTTAATGCAATGGCAGGTGGCCATTAAAGCCACCCACCTCTAGCCACCAAGGAAACAAGGTCAAAAAAAAAAAAATCATTAACCTTTCCTTCCCCACGCCAAACGTGGTACACAAGGAGATCAAAAGGGAGAGACAAGGTAGGTTGGGGACATAAAAATCTATATTTAAAATTAGTAATTTAAAACAATTCTAAGATTGAGGGATCGGTCGACCCATGAGGAGGACGGGGTTGATTAATTAAATGAAATATTTACATGAACGCCACTCCCCGAAGTGCACCACCACAAAACATACTCTTCCTCATTCGCACAACGAGGCTCTTGCGGGAAGCGAGAGGCAAATCAAAAGGATAGTTTAACGATATTAGAGGATGATATCGATAACAATCGATATAAAGAAGGTAATAATAAAATACAATCGTTGATTGATAATACAATCATAATGTCATTATTATTATTATTATTATCATTATTATCATTTTACAGCTTGTAAAATAATTATCAATTATAGTCATAATGGTCAGAATCGAGGTCGATTTAAGGCACAATGACACTCCATGCTTAGCACTCGATCGCCATAGGATGAACAGGTGTAACGTAGAACAGGGCATTACATCGGGATTCACCTTGAAGACATTTTTATCAAAATCGATTGAGGGACAAAGTGAGAGTGTTACCCTGAGACCGGATGAAATGTACACCTCATACGTAGAAGGTAAAAAGGTAGTTTTTAAACATATCTAGCATTGTCAGGTTGGTAGAAGGTGTGAGGTCGCAGAATCCTGTTGTGATAAGGTTGTGAGGAAATATCATATGCAAAGTAAACAGAGAATCAAGAATAGCATACGTGGCGAACAGGATGAGAGGAATACAATCCTTCTTATAGTCTATAGAGACCACCCAAGGAGACATGTTGATGTGTATCATATGAAAGCAATGATCGGAAGTGAGAGGACTCGCAGAGTAAAATGTTACATAATATCACATAGATGGACAAGAAAATCGGGTTTTTTTTTTTTTTTTTTTGAGATTGATCACAAGGATTGGAAGAAAACTATGCATAATATTACATAATATCACACTGAGAGTGTTACTAGAAGACTCAGTGAAAGTTATTACACAGATCCTTTATTGATATCTTACCTATCTTACGAGGTGGCTCGTGGGGAGAGGCTCACAGAGGTGGATCTGTTTCATATCAGAACATTCGTGAAGTAGTTTGCTTTGCAAATTAATGAGCATTTCTGCGTGTATTTTAGTACATTCTGCATTGCAATCTAGGACAGTCTTATGACATGGTGGCTTTACAGAGACGTATCCTTATTTTAATTGTTTTATATGATATGAATGTATGATTTTATATATAATTTAGCACAGTTTGTTTGGCAAATACATGATCATTCATAGACCTTGGGGGCGCCGTAAACACTAATGCATACGCAGGTTCCTTAGCTTATATATAATTAATATTATGTCTTGGCTTCGAGTTTATAATAATATACTTTGTTAATATAAAAGAAATATAAATAGTATATTGGTATTAATACAATTTACTAATAGTAATTCCATTAAGTTTAATATTACTTTAATATGAATTATATTTAAAATATTAGTTTTCCTTATTATGCATTAAGGAGTATTGGGTAATAAACTTAATAAGTTTAAAGTCTTTGCATTAAAATTTCCTTCTACACAATTCAATAAACATTGCATGGGATTTCAAATAGGTTGATTTCATTTCCTTTAATAATTAGCAAATGGATTTACAAGAAATTCTTAAATGAAGAAGAACATGATAGAGTTAGGGTATAATTTACTTTATTGGCATATTGGAACCTAGTTAAAACTTAATTCCTTCCATCAACAATACAACAAGAGGTAATGCACTAATATTCTCACTTTTCAATACATTTTTTTTTAACCAAACAAAATGGAATCTAATATATATATATTTTTGTGTAAATTTCCAAACATTCCACAAAAGAGTTCAACAATATTTCCAATAAGTTTTAGAATAAGAATTACTAACATTTCAATACAACTTTCCTTCAAAATCTTGTTACAACATTTTCCACTTAATGTGGGAACATTTTACAATAATGGAAGTTAAAATACAAAGCAATATTACACTTTTCCTCCACTCAAGGTGGGTAAAAATACAAGGTGGTTTCACATTGTCATCACATTGACATCAACAAGGTTCCAATGCTTCAAATATCAACAAGGTGGCTCCTCCATAGTTTGCTTGATTCACAACAAATTAAGGGGAGAGGCAACGCTCTCCTCCCAACCAAATACCCAATGGAGAAGAGAAGCCATCCTCTCCATTAGCCCCGAGCCCCAACCACATCACAATGAGAGAAAATCCAACTCATGGCAACTACAAGCTTCCACATAACTAAACATAACATTTCACATTCATTCCATAATCCTTCAAAACAAGAGAATCAACAACAACAAGAGGGAAAACAATCACAAAAGTCACAAGGCTTACCAAGAAAGCCACAAGAGTAAGACATATGGGAGGCCACTTATGCCTCCCAATGGGAATGGGTGCCACCTAAAAGCCTCCAATGCAAAACACAATACCCCTAACAACTCTTATGCCTCCCTCAAGTACCCCTTATCCCTCCATCCACTCTTATGCCTCCCTCAACTCTTATGGCTCCCTCAAAGTAAAAACAAGAAGAAAATGCAAGCATTTCTCTTACTAGGTGGGCACCCAACCCAAACTCCCTCCTCAAGAAAATGATCTCTTATGCCTCCCTCAATTAAACTCCCCATAGTCTCCTCCCACTCCCAACTTAGGCATTCTACCCATTCCCAACAAGCATTTCAAACAACAATATTCAACACAACATATATATACTCATTCATATAACAAAAAGAAGAAAACATAATACAAGCAAAGGTGAAGCTCCTACCTTTCCATGGTAGAGCTTGTTCCAAGTATGAAGTCTCAAATCCCTCCAAAGATCAAGCAAGCATCCACAAGCTCCAAAAAATTCCCACAAGTATCCAACAAGCTCCAAAATCCACAACTCCTTCAAAATTCTCTCCTCTCCAAAATACAAAGACTAAAAATGAAACTCCCAACCCCAAAACAAACAAGAGGGTCAAATAAATAGAGAAAAGAGAGGGAGGGATGATGTGGCTCCAAGTAGGATGCCACCTCCTTTTCCCTCCCACTCCACATCATTTGGTCAACATCAAATTCCAATGCACCATTAATAAGTGGTTGAAAGAAAGACAAGCACCTTACACACTCCAACTAAGCCCACTCCCTCAAAGGACAAAATTAAATTTTGAAAGAAAGTGCAATTAATATTTTTACCCTTTTATCCCCCAAAACACCTAAAAGACCCTAAATTTGGCCTTCCAACCCATAGGTAGGGTTGGCATGGGGTTTTAAGAGGTGTGGGACAAGTTTGACTTGTCCCACAAGCTTTGAAATTTGGCCTCCAAGGCCAAATTCGAGTTTCCCATGTGGGGTAGAGTGTGCTACACTCAAACTCAAACACACATCAATCCACACAAAATCCCAAGTAAATCAAGGTTAATAAATGAACTCTCTTAGGTCACATCTTTTAATTAGTTTAGGAAAATTTCAAATTAACTTAATTAACCCACTACAACCCATGGCTAACAAAGGGGTAAACTCCAATCCAAAGAATATGAATAATAACACAAGTAAAATTTCACTTACTAAGAGCAACACATACTAACATAATAAAAAAGGAAAAATTAAAACAAAACAACACATGATCCCTAGGTCACAATTTTCCCTTTACCAGAGATAATTCTAACACACACGCAATTACTTGTTGCCATGGTGACCTTAGTGGATTCTTCTCAAATTCGATGTGGTTGGTCTCCACTCCCCAATTTGTTGTGAATATAATATACATGCAGAGCAGAGAATACCTCCTTCGGCTTTGTTGGCCGCATTAAAACATTCATGCCAAATATACAATATAATCTAAAATAAACGACACATGATTTACTATCATCTATGCAAGTATGATATCACTAACACTTTCTAGCACATTTCTATTCCACATTTCATTTATGTCAAAACGATCATCACATTAGTCCAATTATCAAGTTCTACTCAAAATGATTAAACATATCACATGTCATAATTAAAGATAAATAACCCTGTCAAAATTATACAAATATCATCATCGAATGTCCACCAAGAAACCATATGCATCATATAAAGATCAAATCAATAACATCCAATGTCTATGATATCTACAAGCATGTTAAAACAAAAGTCATAATAATCCATAAGTGAAGTAATCGGTCTAAAAACAACAAAACAAAATGGTGTCAAAGGGAAGTGGGCACTACAAAATAACACATATTTAGTAAGTCAAACAATTAAAATAATCTAATCCCACCGTTTAATCAATTAGATTTATATAATCATAATTTAATTACCAAAAACTATATTCCTAACTAATTATAGAAGTTCCATCCATTTAATTTATGCACTCAAGTAATGTGAACATGGTTGAATAATGATAATCTTTAATTCAAGGTATACCAACATTTTTGATATTTTTAATAACCAAACTATATATTGGTAGCACTAATACCAATTAGATGTAGGTATAAAATGGTACTCGTCATTAATTATTTCATTATTCTCAATGATATCTTATCCTACCCATTTATGTATATACTCTTCTTCTTTAAAACTCTACATCCATAATATCCACTTGATTTTGCAAATCAAAGGTATGGAATTGCACATTTTAGCAGGAGCACAAACCAAAACCCCTCCCCAACAATTCTTTATGAACACAGCTAAACAAACAACCCATTCCAATGCGTGTACGATAGAGTCTCAATAAGAATGAAGATGCACTTAAGTTAGAATAACAAAACTACATGTTTGCTTTGAAACTCTAGGATTGTTCTAGTATGTAAATATATCTCTCGGGAGAAACATTAGTTTTATGGGTATTTCTTCTATAAACCTTTTTCTTTGCAAGCCAATAAATAAACACATTGAAATATAAAAGAACAAAATCTAAAACATCTATCCATTAATACTTTCCTTTTATTTTTCCAAATAAACATCAAGCCTGTATATTTGTATCTATTTTAGTAGTAATGAATACTTTATTGTTTTTAATTTATTCTTTTAGTTTCCTTTTCTAAATTTTCTTTAGATAAATTTTATAAAACAAAAGCTTACCTATATAATAACCTTAGACACAAATTTTGTAGCAAGAATATGAAACCAAATATTATCCTATTTTCCACTATGTAATAATGAAAACACATCCGCATATTTATATTAAACCATTCTTTATTCAAATATCATAATATATATTTTTTTTAAATTTCTCAACTTTCTCGAGAGGTTTTCAACAATATTTCCATTAAGTTTTAAAAAGAACTGTAGCCAACAAGATCAATACACTCATGTGAGGTTCCAAGCCAAATTAAAGGAGAGTAAATAGAAATCTTTCTTTCAACTTTTAATTCATCCACATCTTCTTATTACTAATGAAGTTCAATACAATAGAAATTTCCTTCAACATCTTGTTACAACATTTTCTACTTAATGGGAAACAAATTTACAATAATGGAAACTAAAATACAAAGCAATATTACATTTTTCCTCCACTCTTGGGTAAACATACATGGTGGTTTCACATTGTCATCAACAAGGTTCCAATGCTACAACATCAACAAGGTAGCTCCTCCATAGTTTGCTTGATTCATAATGCAATAATAGAGAGGCAACGCTCTCTCCCAACCAAATACCCAATGGAGAAGAGAAGCCATCCTCTCCATTTCCCCCGAGCCCCAAACATCACAATGGAGAAAATCCAACTCATGGCAACTACTACAGCTTCCACATAACTCAACATAAAATTTCACATTCATTCCATAATCCTTCAAAACAAGATCAACAACACATGAGGGAAAACAATCACAACAAGTCACAAGGCTTACAAGAAAGCCATAAGAGTAAGACCTATGGGAGGCCACTTATGCCTCCCAATGGGAATGGGTGCCACCTAAAAGCCTCCAATGCAAAACACAATTCCCCTAACAACTCTTATGCCTCCCTCAAGTACCCCTTATCCCTCCATTCACTCTTATGCCTCCCTCAACTCTTATGGCTCCCTCAAAGTAAAACAAGAAGAAAATGCAAGCATTTCTCTTACTAGTGGGGCACCCAACCCAAACTCCTCCTCAAGAAATGATCTCTTATGCCTCCCTCAATTAAACTCTCCATAGTCTCCTCTCACTCCCAACTTAGGCATTCTACCCATTCCCAACAAGCATTTAAATGACAACATTCAACACAACATAAATATACATTCATATAACAAAAAAGAAACATAATGCAAACAAAATGAAGCTCCTACCTCCATGGTAGAGCTTGCTCCAAGTATGAAGTCTCAATCCCTCAAAGACCAAGCAAGCATCCACAAGCTCCAACAAAATTCCCACAAGTATCAACAAGCTCCAAAATCCACAAACTCCTTCCAAATCCTCTCCTCTCCAAAATACCAAGGACTAAAAATGAAACTTCCAACCCCCAAAACAAACAAGAGGATCAAATAAATAGAGAAAAGAGAGGGAGGGATGATGTGGCTCCAAGTAGGATGCCACCTCCTTTTCCCTCCACTCCACATCATTTGGTCAACTTCATATTCCAATGCACCATTAATAAGTGGTTGAAAGAAAGGCAAGCACCTTACACACTCTAATCTAAGCCCACTCCCCAAAGGACAAAATTAAATTTTGAAAGAAAGTGCAATTAATATTTTTACCCTTTTATCCCCCCAAAACACCTAAAAGACCCTAAATTTGGCCTTCCAACCCATAGGTAGGGTTGGCATGGGGTTTTAAGAGGTGTGGGACAAGTTTGACTTGTCCCACAAGCTTTGAAATTTGGCCTCTAAGGCCAAATTCGAGTTTCCCATGTGGGGTAGAGTGTGCTACACTCAAACTCAAACACACATCAATCCACACAAAATCCCAAGTAAATCAAATCCTAATAAATGAACTCTCTTTTGGTCACATCTTTTAATTAGTTTAGGACAATTTCAAATTAACTTAATTAAGCCACTACAACCCATGGCTAACAAAGGGGTAAACTCCAATCCAAAGAATATGAATAATAACACAAGTAAAATTTCACTTACTAAGAGCAACACATACTAACATAATAAAAGGGAAAATTAAAACAAAACAACACATGATCCTAGGTCACAATTTTCCCTTAACCAGATAATTCTAACACACACACGATTACTTGTTGCCATGGTGACCTTAGTTGGATTCTTCTCGAATTCCGATGTGGTTGGTCTCCACTCCCCAATATTGTTGTGAATATAATATACTTGCGAACAAAGAAAATACCTCCTTCGACTTGTTGGCCGCATTAAAACATTCATGCCAAATATACAATATAATCTAAAATAAACGACACATGATTTACTATCATCTATGCAAAGTATGATATCACTACACTTTCTAGCACATTTCTATTCCACATTTCATTTATGTCAAAACGATCATCACATTAGTCCAATTATCAAGTTCTACTCAATATGATTAAATATATCACATGTCATAATTAAGATAAATAACCATGTCAAAAAGTATACAAATATCGTCATCAAATGTCCACCAAACCATATGCATCATATAAAGATCAAATCAATAACATCAATGTCTATGATATCTACTAGCATGCTAAATCAAAAAGCCATAATAAATCCATAAGTGAAGTAATCGGTCTAAAAAAAACAAAAAAAATGGTGTCGAAGGGAAGTGGGCACTACATCCCCTCCCCTTGACTCGACTTCCTCCTGAAGTCACCGGAAAAGGTGTGGAAACGCCTCGTAGCAAAGTAGCATCCTCCCAGTAGTAGCCGCAGTCTCATCATACTGTCCCATTGGACCCAACCCGATCAATCTCTCTCTGCGAAGGCCCGGGTCCTGCGCTCTATAATGTGTACGGGCTCCACCATCACACCCCCGATCCTGCACTGCAATGCGGTCCATCTAGCACGTGAGAAGGATCAAATATATCTCTAAGCACATAAACATGAAACACATCATGGACGTGCGATAAGCTAGGTGCAATGCTAGACGATAGGCCAAGGGACCGAGGCACTCCAAGATCTCAAAGGGACCCACAAACCTAGGAGTAAGCTTAGAACCTTTTCCATAATGGATAGGGCTCTTATGCGGTCTGACACGAAGAAACACCTTCGTGCCCACCTCAAAACTACGATCTGTCCTATGTTGGTCTCGCATACTTCTTCTGTCTATCTTGTGCCTCCTGTAATCTCTGTCTGATCAAGGTAACCTACTACTCCATGTCCTGTAATAATGCTGGCCCAAGGAAACCCTGTCCTCAATCCTGTCCCAACTAAGAGGTGTCCTGCACTCTCTACCATATAATGCCTGAAAAGGAGCCATGCCTATAGAACTCTGGAAACTATTATTGTAGGCAAACTCCACCAAATACAGATACTCCTCCCATCTCGACTGATGATCCATCACGTACATCCTGAGCATATCCTCCAAAATCTGATTCACCCTCTCTGCTGTCCATCTCTCTCGGGGTGATAAGGCGTACTAAATTAATCCTCGTCCCCGAGGGCATACTTTGCATGGTGGTCCAGAAATGGGAGGTGTATAAAGGGTCGCGGTCGCAAATGATCTTCCACGGAATCCCATGTAATCTGACAATCTCATCAAGGTATACTCGTGCCACAGCACTTGCTGTATAGGTGGTCTTTACTGGAGAAAAATGAGCTACCTTCGTCAATTTATCCACCGTGACCATGATGGCGTCATGATGGTATCTCGACGTAGGTAACCCAACGATGAAGTCCATGGAAATGGTGTCCCACTTCCACTCCGGTATGGCGTGAGGATAGAGAAGGCCAGCTGGATGTTGATGCTCGGCCTTCACCCTCTGGCACTCTAAACAACTATGACACAAACAAAGCCACATCTCTCTCAAAGTCCTCTCCAAAAATACAACTGTCTCAGGGTGGCGTGCATCTTCTTCACCCCGGGATGGGCTGAATAAGGTGCACGATGAGCCTCTGTCAAAATGTCATGTCTCAAGCCTCCATCTCTAGGAACATATATCCGACCTCTGTGTCTAAGAAGACCATCTGCCTCTAATGAAAATCCATCAAATCTCCCTCAAGGGGTCTCTGAGACTCAATCTCTGCTCTGGCTGCAAGGTAGAAACTATCATGAGGAAGCTGCTGCAAGATCCTACTTCACAAATCTGTGCCCACTGAGGTGGCCATAGCCACATGTCTCCGCCTACTCAAGGCATCTGCAACCACATTCTCCTTCCCTTTCACATGCTCTATCTCCATGTCATACTCACAGAGTAACTCCATCCAACGCCGCTGACGAGCGTTGAGATTGGGCTGCGTGAAGAGGTGGCGAAGACTCAAGTGATCAATCTTGAGTGTAAATCTCCGGCCAAGAAGAAAATGTCTCCACCGCACTAAGGCATGTACCACTGCTGCAAGCTCAAGGTCATGGGTCGGATAATTGAGCTCATAATCTTTGAGTTTGCGAGACTCAAAGGCAACTACTCTACCCTCCTGCATTAACACACCTCCAAGTCCTGCCAAGGAAGCATCTGTGCAAACATAGAACTCACCCTGAGGATCTGGCACTGCAAGAATAGGTGCTCTCGTGAGGCACTCCTTCAGTCATCAAATCTGCTCACATCTATCTGACCATAAAAACTTCTTCCCTTTCCGCTGAAGAGAAGTGATAGGGTGCGCAATCCGAGAAAAATCCTGAACAAACCTCCTGTAATACCCTGCTAGACCCATGAAACTACGCACCTCGGTCACACTAGTGGGTGTTGGCCAATCCATGATGGCTCGAATCTTGGAAGGATCGACTGCGATACCTTCCCCAAAAATGATGTGGCCCAAATACTGCACCTCAGGCTGAAAGAACGCACACTTCTCCAAGTTCCCAAAAGGCGTTGTTCACAAAGACACTTTGAAGAACTTGAAAGGTGCTCCTCGTGCTCCTCACGTGTGCGTGAGTAAATCATAATGTCATCAGGAAGATGAGCACGAAGTGATCAAGGAAGGTCTGAATACCCCATTCATCAAACTCATAAACACTGCGGGGGGCATTCGTCAAACCGAAAGGTACCACTTTGTGAACTCGTAGTGGCCATATCTCGTACATGGAATGTTGTCTTGTGAATATCCATCTCCATGAATCTGAGCTGATGGTACCACGACTTAAGATCTCTCTTAAAGAAAATCGTAGCCCCCTTCATCGATCAAATAAATCATCAATGCGTGGAAGGGGGTAATGATTCTTGATCGTTACTTTATTCAAATGACGATGAGTGATCATATACACAACCAAGAGATCCATCCTTCTTCTTTACGAAGATCACTTTGGTGCACCCCAAGGGGATACACTAGGATGGATTAGGCCTTTCTCCAGAAGGTCCTCAAGCTGCAACTTGAGCTCACATAACTCAAGAGTAGTCATCCGATAGGGTGCTCGTGAGATAGGCTCTGCCCGGAACTAGATCTATATGGAAGTCGATCTCACGTGGGGAGGTAATCCCGTAGCTCCACAGGGAACACATCAGCAAACTCGATAAGATGGGATGGTCATCGAGGGAAGGTCCTCTCACTCATCCTCCGATCTTGTCACCCACCGTAATAGAAACAAACGACAACCCGTCGCGCACACCGCTTAAGTTACATAGCGGAGATGGTGCGGATGGATACGACCCTCCTAACTCCCCGATATCACTGACTCTACTCCAAGATCATCTATGCAAGTAATAGTCTTATGGTAATAATCCACTCTAGCTCTGTGAGTGGACAACCAATCCATGCCTAAAATGATGCCATAAGATCCTAATGGAAGGATCCGAAGATCAGAAGTAGTGGTGAAGGGTCCCAAATCCACTACACACTCCTTAACTAAGGAGTCTACAGAAATTTTGGCTCCAGAAGCCATCTCAACATCCCAACTACGGCCCTGCCTAACTACCACCAACCTACAACGCTCTACTAAGGATGGTGCAATAAAAGAATCAGAAGAACCAGAATCAAATAATATAGAGGTGGAAATACCACCAATACTACCTTGTCGTCTCAATCACGGTACTCGATGCTCACTGGCAGCTTCTCGACCGCATAGATCCGATGACTCCATGCCATATCTCCAATAGTAGGCTCTGAGCTCTGTGTCTTACCCTTGTTAGGGTTCTGTGGGCAATCTCTCTAATGATGTCCAATAACACCACAACCATAACAGCTTTGCTGGTCCTCTCCAGTGGGAAGCAGCTCCAGCTGGTACTCTAGATGGACTCTGAGATCATGATCCCGATGATCCGGCTATGGACTGCTAAGGTCTCTGCTGACGAGCTCCTCGCGACCGAGCTCTCGGCGCACCCTGTGTCCTGATGGGACCCCTAGGAGGAGGCCCCATACTACGCCCTCTTTGTGCATCAAATCTCTAAGGAGGTCGGTAAGGTGGGCGGGTCTCTGCTCTTCTTCTGCGCCGCCTACTTGTGGTGGCTTGAATGAAGCTTGCCCTGAACTCTATCCACCCCGTGTGGAGGAGGAACTGACCCTTCGACCTACCATCCCGCATCTGCTGGATACGGCTCGAACTCTGTCTCTAGCTTCGTTGCGTGCTTTTCCCCGTGTCTCCTCTACAATATAGGCCTTCTCCATGGCCTCTGCTAATGTCTGTGGGAAGTGAATGCACACCACGCCACCTAAATCCAAGTTTAGGCCCGTGATGAACCTGTGAATCCGTACCTGCTCATCCTGCATATAGTCAACGTACTAGAGTAGGTCCAGAAATCGACTCTCATACTCATCTGATGCATGTCGGAGGTCATGAAACTCGTCTATCCGCTGCTGTATAAATCTCCAGGTAAATACCTACTCCTGAAACGCTCCTCAAACAACTCCCAAGTAATTGTCTCCGAGTCAACATGGAGCTTCTCTCCTCGGTCCTCCACCAGACTCCTGCTCCATCCCTCAGAAGATGGATTGCAACACGAGCTTTCATGTTGCTAGTACAAGGGCAGAGCTTGAAGCATCCGCTCAAGCTCACCAACCAGTCTCCCTCTGAAAACCGCCCGCTGTATCACCCAAATAGTGAGATGGTCGTAGCTTCAGGAATCTCCCTGATATTGTCTACAACTGACATATGACGAGATCCTAGGTCTCTCTGCATGCTCCTCCCTCTGCCTGGGCTCCGAGACTGTCCCTATGTCCTATGATCCTCTCCATGTGGTCTCTGCTCTGCCTAGCCGACTCGCAACGGAAGTTCTTCGCCTGTGCTTCTCGGCGTGTCGAGGGGATACCTGGCATCTACTGATGGCTCCAAACTATGTCTCTGTAAATCGTCCTCCCAAGGGCTCTCCGCGTATAAACTTTAGCATTTTGACATCTGGAGTGTCCTGCAAGATCCGAGGTAGAATGGCTTTCATGGCTTTCGCGGTGGTATATCTAGGTCTATATGAAGAGACCCCTTGTCCAATCCGTGCCTCCATATGCATCAAGATCAAAGGCGTGAGAGTTAGTTCATTGTTCTAGGTCTTGTGCCAGTTTTCTAAATTTGTTGTTTCCTATAATTATCAACATTGTGGTTTTATATATTAAAAAAGTCAACTCTGCACTAGGTTAAATGTTCACGTTTCATGTTTTCTGCGTGTGCCCAAGGGTCCAAGCTTCGAACCCCTGGCTCTGATACCAAAATGTGGCGCCGCGAAAACGGCGCGACACAACGATGATCCAAGAACTTGCTTCCACCGAGCATATAACCAAAATGCGACTAAATTTTTTTTTTTTGAAAAATATTTTACTTCATTTCCATGATGCATGTCATGCATTTATTAGAGAGAAGTTTGCTCCTTTAGTGTCATATCTTATGTTTCCTCATAGTTCAATTGTTCTATAATCTCATATGATGGCCCGTTTGCAAATAAATTCTTTCAAGATAATGTATTTGTATCTGTGCTTGACAGACATCAATAAATTTATATTTTACATTTGAGGTATTATATTTAATCTTTATTTGAATATATAAATATTGTATATATATAATTATAATCTCAAAATGAGATATATATGCCACCCATTATATGCACAGGCATAGGGTTCAATATCTTGTCGTATAAATCATGTTATTTTTAAGGAACATAAAATTTCAAAGGTATATTTAATCAACTAGATTTATATAATATAATTTTAGCTAAAATACATATTTCCTAATTAATTATGAAGTTCCAAATCCATCTTTTTATGCACTAAGAATGTGAACATGGTTATAATATTGTATTCAATCAAGATTACTTTCCTTAAGGTAGGTTAGTCGTATTTTTTTTTAAAAAGAAAGAACAAAAGGGACAAGAGTTTTACGGGGAAAATTATTCAATTTTAGGTTTGAAAACATTTTGAGGGTTTTAATTGCATCACATCGATAAAACATTAAAAGTTCCCTCCCCTTGCGTGCAAACTCTTTTGATTCAGCTGAGCATCTCCATTAATTCCACTAGATTTTGCAAAAATCAATTGCTTTTACAAAGTCGGATCTGCTTTTTGGATTCTCATGCATTTTGATTTCAATGTGCCGGTTGTAGATGAAATTTGAGAATATGTGTCATGATTGGTTACCCATCGGCCGCACGTTTACGGAGAGTCTAATAGATGGATACTTTTCTTAATACAAATATATATTAATGCGTATATTTGCTAATTGCAAAAATAGTGCGAAATAATATGCTTTAGTACATATTACGAATATTACTTATTTTGTTTTTATATTTCCATATTTCCAATTTAGTTTTTATTAGTGAATGAAATAGTCATTTGGATGTATAAGTAACCAAAATCTAAAACATGTATATCCATTAAATACTATTCCAAAGTTTTATTTTCCAAATATTTAAGTTTGTATATTTGTATCTATTTTAGTTGAATACTTTATTGTTTATAATTTATTCTTTTAGTTTAATTTTCTATATTTTCTTTCACGTGTATTATGTAGGAATGGATCTATACTAAGTATGCAAAGGAAAGGATTTTATACTATGTATGCAACCAAAACTTATAAACTATTTTTATTTATTTTACAAGAAGAGAGATTGCACTAATATTCCCACTTTTCAATACATCTCCTTTGAGTAACAAAATGGGATTTAATATATATATATTTTTTTAAATTTCTCAACTTTCCTCAAGAGGTTTTCAACAATATTTCCATTAAGTTTTAAAGCAAGAACTACTAGCATTTCAACAAGATCAATACACTCATGTGAGGTTCCAAGCCAAGTTAAAGGAGAGTAAATAGATTGTCTTTCTTTCAACTTTTAATTCCATCCACATTGCAACCTTACTAATGAAGTTCAATACAATTTTCCTTCAACATCTTGTTACAACATTTTCCACTTAATGTGGGAACAAATTTACAATAATGGAAACTAAAATACAAAGCAATATTACATTTTTCCTCCACTCAAGGTGGGTAAAAATACATGGTGGTTTCACATTGTCATCAACAAGGTTCCAACGCTCCAAATATCAACAAGGTGGCTCCTCCATAGTTTGCTTCATTCACAACAAAATAATGGGAGAGGCAACGCTCTCCTCCCAACCAAGATACCCAATGGAGAAGAGAAGCCATCCTCTCCATTGCCCCGAGCCCCAACCACATCACAATGGGAGAAAATCCAACTCATGGCAACTACTAGCTTCCACATAACTCAACATAAAATTTCACATTCATTCCATAATCCTTCAAAAAAAGATCAACAACACAACAAGAGGGAAAACAATCACATCAACAAGTCACAAGGCTTATCAAGAAAGCCATAAGAGTAAGACATATGGGAGGCCACTTATGCCTCCCAATGGGAATGGGTGCCACCTAAAAGCCTCCAATGCAAAACACAATTCCCTAACAACTCTTATGCCTCCCTCAAGTACCCCTTATCCCTCCATCCACTCTTATGCCTCCCTCAACTCTTATGGCTCCCTCAAAGTAAAAAAGAAGAAAATGCAAGCATTTCTCTTACAAGGTGGGCACCCAACCCAAACTCCCTCCTCAAGAACATGATCTCTTATGCCTCCCTCAATTAAACTCCCCATAGTCTCCTCCCACTCCCAACTTAGGCATTCTACCCATTCCCAACAAGCATCTCAAACAACAATAATCAACACAACATACATATACATTCATACAACAAAAAGAGACATAATGCAAACAAAGGTGAAGCTCCTACCTTTCCATGGTAGAGCTTGCTCCAAGTATGAAGTCTCAAATCCCTCCAAGATCAAGCAAGCATCCACAAGCTCCACAAAATTCCCACAAGTATCAACAAGCTCCAAAATCCACAAACTCCTTCAAATCCTCTCCTCTCCAAAATACAAAGACTAAAAATGAAACTTCCAACCCCCAAAACAAACAAGAGGATCAAATAAATAGAGAAAAGAGAGGGAGGGATGATGTGGCTCCAAGTAGGATGCCACCTCCTTTTCCCTCCACTCCACATCATTTGGTCAACTTCATATTCCAATGCACCATTAATAAGTGGTTGAAAGAAAGGCAAGCACCTTACACACTCCATCTAAGCCCACTTCCCCAAAGGACAAAATTAAATTTTGAAAGAAAGTGCAATTAATATTTTACCCTTTTATCCCCCCAAAACACCTAAAAGACCCTAAATTTGGCCTTCCAACCCATAGGTAGGGTTGGCATGGGGTTTTAAGAGGTGTGGGACAAGTTTGACTTGTCCCACAAGCTTTGAAATTTGGCCTCTAAGGCCAAATTCGAGTTTCCCATGTGGGGTAGAGTGTGCTACACTCAAAACTCAAACACACATCAATCCACACAAAATCCCAAGTAAATCAAATCCTAATAAATGAACTCTCTTTGGTCACATCTTTTAATTAGTTTAGGACAATTTCAAATTAACTTAATTAAGACACTACAACCCATGACTAATAAAGGGGTAAACACCAATCCAAAGAATATGAATAATAACACAAGTAAAATTTCACTTACTAAGAGAAAACACATACTAACATAATAAAAAAGGAAAAATTAAAACAAAACAACACATGACCCCTAGGTCACAATTTTTTTCCCTTTACCAAATAATTCTAACACACACACACGATTACTTGTTGCCATGGTGACCTTAGTTGGATTCTTCTCGAATTCCGATGTGGTTGGTCTCCACTCCCCAATATTGTTGTGAATATAATATACCCAGAATACAGAGAATACCTCCTTCGGCCTGTTGGCCGTATTAAAACATTCATGCCAAATATACAATATAATCTAAAATAAACGACACATGATTTACTATCATCTATGCAAGTACGATATCACTTACACTTTCTAGCACATTTCTATTCCACATTTCATTTATGTCAAAACGATCATCACATTAGTCCAATTATCAAGTTCTACTCAATATGATTAAATATATCACATGTCATAATTAAAGATAAATAACCATGTCAAAATATACAATTATCATCATCAAATGTCCACCAAGAAGACCATATGCATCATATAAAGATCAAATCAATAACAGTCCAGTTAAAATGTCTATGATATCTACTAGCATGCTAAATCAAAAGCCATAATAAATCCATAAGTGAAGTAATCAGTCTCTAAAACAACAAAACAAAATGGTTAAATAGAATTTTAATTTCCTTTGTGTCATTTTTTTCTTTGCTAAATTTTAACAACTACAACTTTAGCATTTTAGAATGCTTCAAACATTGAAAGGACAGTTAACATTTTAAGACATGAGGTTTTTAGTAGGAAGGCAAAAACTAATACTTGGCAAAACAAGAACCCATAAAATTTGTAAGTGTTCAAAAACACACCATGTTTTTCAACAGGTTGAAAAATAGTTGGTTTTTCAACCCATTGAAAAACATGGTGTGTTTTTCAACCTAACTAAATTCACAACATTATGTACCACTAAGCATTCCTCTAAAATTTCCAGGCTAGTTATGTCCTACATATAGATGCACATTTTACATGTCATGACTTGACTACTATCACCAAGTCTCATGATATTCAAGATAGAATTCTAAATCCTTTCGACACTTCCCTTTCCATAGGATTTGGAATAGATTAGTTTATATTTTTATCTATATTTGACCTAAGTTAATGTTAAAGGTTCTTGTATTGTAGCTTGTAATCCATGTACCCATAGCACAATTCCATAGTTAATATAGGAAAAATGCATGAATCTTCATGATTATTATATAGTGAATACTTTATCTACACTTTTTCTCTCCATTTTAGTGAGAAGAAATTATGCTTCACATAATGTGTGTGTGTGTGTGTGTGTGTGTGTGTGTGTGTGTGTGTGTGTGTGTGTGTGTGTGTGTGTGTGTGTGTGTGTGTGTGTGTGTGTGTGTGTGTGTGTGTGTGTGTGTGTGTGTGTGTGTGTGTGTGTGTGTGTGTGTGTGTGTGTGTGTGTGTGTGTGTGTGTGTGTGTGTGTGTGTGAACTATATTTGAATTCTTTGATTTAATAATTTGTTTCTAGTATCTTCATTATCAAAATTATACATTATGTAAAATAGTTGATGATCTATCAATAAAGTTGCTTGACTTACGAAGAGCATACTAGAATATTATTCTTTCCAAATACAAAGGACATACAATTTAGGGATCAAGTGTAATTTATTCAAGATTTTGATTTGAATATTGTCTTTTTTTATTTTTATTAATATTATCATTTTAAATTAACACATATTTTTTCATGTGGCTTCTAGGTTCATATGTGTGGCATAAGGGGATGGAAGAAACAAACTCTAGGCACACACATTCTACACACATTGGAATTTTTGGGCTTATTTACATTTAAATTATTTTAATACTTTTGAATTACTAGTTTCCAATTGGGGAATTTATTATAGAAATTGATCCTTTTTGACATAATTGATTTCTTATTATACATACCTCACTTGGAAACTAAAACTCCATAGCCACTAGGTCATGCTTATTACCCCACTTACCCATTAGAATCCCATGCGCTAGCTATAAAAAATTCAATGGACATAAGGCTATCCTCTCTCAATTTATGGAATCGATTTTTGACACTCCAGCGTTGAATCACCCAAGAAGGTCCAAACCAACCAATGGTATTGAACCAAGGTAATATTTCACTCTACCTCATTACAATGGTTAGATTTTGAAATGTAAAAGCTATATTTTTCAGTATATAATCCATTGGGTGGAAACATCTTGACTAACTCGATACAAAATCACATACATGCTAATAATATGCATGCATGCAATATCATATTTTTGTCTATTTAGGGCTCCCCCACATATAAATGTGTAAAATAATTATAAAATAAGTGTTTAAACACATAAAATAAGTTCTTAAGTATGAATTAGTACATCCTAAGCTATTACACTAGATCAAAATTACATGCATATCATACGTCAAAGGTCACTTTCATGTTTTTGAAGGCCACATTTTTCACTTTCTAGAACATTGGTATTGAACATATTTGACACATACACTAGGTGAGATAACTATGTGTGGCTTAATCCTTATTTTAAGAATCAATTGATATTATATCATTAATCACATTTTTGGGGTGGGGTGAGGTTTGTGTTGTAGCTTAGAATTGTACCCTTCTATGGATCATGGAATATTTAAAATTCTAGAACAATATTGGTTTATCTCCACAATGTGGGACTTACATGGGTGAGATCAACCTCGGAGAAGATCGAATTCCTCTTGTTCCTTTTGTTTACACTACTTTTGTGCCTAAAATAATGCTAAGATTCAAACTACATATGAATAGGGAAGAAGAAATGCATGAAAGGAAACTAAGCTGAAAGAACGAGGAATGATGATGTTCCAGAAGAAGGTGATCACTCTCTCTTGATTATTTAGAGAAGAAATAAGTATAAATGCAATGTTGAAGGGATAGATGCTTGCCAAAACCCAACTCTACAATGAAATCAACTCAAAACCCTATATAGTTGTTAAATGACATGAAACTCCATAAAAAATAGTTGATACACATCACAAATGAAAGAACATAAGTCAAGAAGACAATAATGCAACACAAAGGGTGGATTCAAGCCACAATGATGTCATATTATTGTTGTAAGTATGCACATTATAATACAACCATTCGAGAGGGTAAAATGAATTACAAAACAAATTCCATGGGTCTTTAACTCCTTAGTTTTATTAAAATTTAGCATAGTAACATTACCAAACAACACAGGATCCTTTTCATGAAGAAAATAATTACATTTTATAGAAGGGATGAGAAGAGAGGGGATCAAAAGATGTTGGAGAGATGTTAAACCTACTAAACCTTGCTAAAACCTTATAAAATATCTCCAACAGAAACCTCCTCGCCTCATGATGCTTCATGCTTTTGGAGCTCCCTTTGCTTGCAAGAAAATTCTAGATATTTTTTTGGATGAGAAACAACTTGCACATCAATGGATGTCCACAAAATATGGAAGATGGATGGAAGGTGATGTTGTAGATCAATTATTGAAAATTACCACCACAAAATAATTATTTTATAAGCATATGTGATGATAAATAATATAGCTTGATTAACAATATTATATGTTAATATTAATTGGTTGATGATAGATGTATAATTTTATTCAGATTTAAAATATTTGGGAAAAAATTTGGGTCCAAACTCCATATCATAATTTTTAACCTTCTCCACTAAAGAAGAAAATATATTGAATAGAAATCCATTTTATTAGCATTCCACAAATTTACTCTCACGACTTCTTCCACACCCATTTATATCAATATACTTACTCACCATAAATCAAAATTTAAAAAACATAGATATTAATTAACAATGTTACATTTGTTGCGATGTTATTGAAAAATAAGTGGTAAAAACGAGTTTTGTTTTAGAATATTAAATTTATATCGAAGTTGTATATGTGTGTGTGATACACACACACACACACACACACACACATTGATATCGAAAGTAAATATGCAAATAAATCATATTTATATAAGGTTAAGCAAGGTAAAAAAATTGGCATATCATTAAGAATAGTTGATGTTATTTAACTAGTAATCACATGACAAAGCAATGTAATATATAGGTTAATAAGGATGAATATAGGAAAATTTACATGAAGAAGTGAGAGATCCATTGTATTGTATGTGATTGAACCCCTAAAATTTATATCATTACGAGAATCATTTAAAGGCATTTACATATCAATCTTCTTTAATAAAAGATTCCCAACTTTAGTGTGTTTCTTATTACAATATGTATTTAAGGTCCATTTTCAATTATAACTTATGGTCAATGTATATTTGCTTAACAATTTGAAATGTTATAACTTGTTTGTGTTGTGCTCACATCCTCAAATTCAAGGAAAATTACACCCAATTAAATGTGCATTCTTGACAATAAGACCTGTTACAAATTAGTGTTTCAATATGAGAAAATTATAATATGATTGTATGTAAATAGTGATTTGGGAATACAAATCGAAACTGGAGGAGCGTGTGAGAGATAATAGGGTAGATGGTTGGGTTTTTGATAAGGCATGATTCTTTGGATATGGGAAAGCTCATTGTCTATAAGTATGTAAGGCTATTTAATATAGAAATATTGTGAGCTTATTACTGTGATTTACTGAGAGCAACTCAATTTTTCCTTATAATGGAGTGATTAACATGAAGAGGCTGCTCCCTAATGTAAAGTCCTTGTGAATGAGTAAATTAAGTTTTGTAAATTTTTACACTTACAAAATTAATCACACCCCTTATCAACATCAACTACAAAAATAATAACTATCCCTCTAAATCAAATAACATATACCGATCGACGTTCACATTGCACTATATAAATGCAATTGCTAGTTAAAATAATTCTAAAATGTTGATAGCTACTAAAACAGATGTAATACTCAACAATGTTTACTTTTATCTTCTCCGTATCAAAATATCTATTGTACGGCGTGTGATTGCTAGTTTGTGTTGCATTTAGATTTTAATAATAGTGTAAAGATCGTTTAACCATATGATATGAAATAAAATAAGATCTTTCCCTAAAATTTGTATTATTGGAGAATCGTGTAGAGTAGAAATTGTTGAGCAGTAAAAACAAGTGGGACGTTTGAGAAAGAATGATGTAGATTTTGTGATAACCATATAAACGTCTCCATTCATACGAATGGTGTCGATTCTGTGTGGAACGAATCTGCACCGCTTCATGGCGAGACTTTGTTGTGCGAATGATTAATACAAGTTATGAAATCATGGTCTGACATGAAACACGATGGTACGAAAAAGCGATTATAATTTCAAATTCCCTGCATGGTCTGCAATTTTGCAAAGCTCCAAATCCGAGTTACGAGTTTACTGGACATGCAGTCCACCGATTTTGGAAAAGATAAAGCACACGCAATATGATTTGAGATGCCATTATCGAAGCCTGAAGGTAGCTATCACCAACCCTAATTTACTGTTAAAATTGAATATGAGGAAATATGGTAACAACGAACAAGTAACTACGGAAAGATTGGGTTAATATCAATGAACATCAGCGGTGTCAGTGTCACTCGCTAGACCCATTTAGACGCTTGGCAGGCTGAATGCTTCTTTTACTAAAGAAATTCTGAAGGATGGCATCTTCCTTGATTATATAGGGCTAAAGTGTTTCTTTTTCTTTTCCATGGTTATCAATTTTCTTCATTCTTTCTCCGTGATGAACAATATTCTAATATCAATGAACATCAGCGGTGTCAGTGTCACTCGCTAGACCCATTTAGATGCTTGGCAAGCTGAATGCTTCTTTTACTAAAGAAGTTCTGAAGGATGGCATCTTCCTTGATTATGTAGAGCTAAAGTGTTTCTTTTTCTTTTCCATGGTCATCAATTTTCTTCATTCTTTCTCCGTGATTAATAATATTCTAATTGTGAGAGGCTTTAAAACACTCGAAAGTTGTGGTGTGCAAGGATTACATTGAAGTCCCCTTGTGCTGCTTCTTGTGCTGCGTGTATTTATTTCGAATAAATTCAATGGCAAAGTCTGCGTTAATTCCAGAAATCATAAAGCTGGTGAGTATATGTTTAGGGCTTTCTTATTTCATTGTTCTCATCTTATCAGATGCATGGACTGCACTACGCAGTAAACCACGTGCACAGTGGGTTCCCGGAAAAGCCTTGGTTCTCAGTGCTCTCACCATCCAAGTTCTTACTTATCTGGACTATAAGAATATCGGTATTTCAGATGACCCCAATCCTGAAGAGTTGGCAAAGTTGCTTGGAAATCAGGTCGTGATTGACAGTGGAAGGGTGGTGATTTGCGTGTTCATTGGGTATTTGCTACCAGGAATGGCTGCTCGTGGTTCTGCACAGGCCTCTGCAGATATTGTCGCACTGCTTGTCAGCTTATTCGCCGCCATCACCTCCGAGGTTTACTATGTACGTAAGGCCGGAAATATACTCAGTAGGTTGGACTACAATTATGTGTATGTCTTTTATTCTTCCTTACAAAATAAACCCACAGTAAAATTATGGTTCTTTGTATCCAGTGCTGTTTTCTTAGTTGCAATAATATGGCTCACTCTGTTTTTAGTCTCTGCCATTTTAGTTGGCAAAACTGTGCGTTGTATGGTGAATCAGAGGATTAGTTCAGCAATTAAAAGGAATGAAACTGAGAACGAGGGTAAACTGAAAGTTGACGTATTGAGGTCATGGCTTCTGTGTCGTGTTGGGCAGCCTCAGTATGTGATTGCCAGATCGGTATTGAGCTCATCAACAGCACTGGTGGTCACAATTTGCATTGCAATGCTGGTGGCTAAAGCATTAAAGCTGAAATCCGTTGATTTTCTTCTTCATTATTACGATGGACTGGATTGGTTAAGACACTTAACATTCGGGCTTCAGTGTGCCTTCGTCCTATTGGTAGAATGCGTCATCTTGCAGAGATGGTTCATGGCACTCCTGTACTTTCCCAAAATATTTAATGTCAAGGGGCTCAGCTGTAGTCTTTGCGAGCGGACGCAATCTAGGTGTCGTGTGGAAGATTTCTGGGGAAGGAGCATTCTTGAGCTCATAAATATGTATGACTTACAAAAGTGGCGGTGGGAGCAAAAGCCCAAAGGTGATAGGACCTGTTTCAGTGGCCTCATTATCAGACTTGTTACAACATTGAAGTTGCATAAATTATTGTACTGTGTTTGGGTGGTTCAAATTCTCCTGGTCTGGTTCAGCAAAGGCTGTTGGGTTTTCTCAGAGATGGTTTTCTGCTGCATGTTTGTATGCAGGTGCAAGTTCACTGATCCAATATCAGATCCAGATTTTAAAACATACCGGGAAGCATTGAAGCACGTATGCATGCTGGGAGAAAATCCGAAAAGTCTGTGGTTAGCCAATAATGTTTCTTTCTGCCAGGCAACAGCCCGCATTGAAGAAGGCCGTAACATCGGCAATAACGAGTGCGAGGATTTGGTCAGCTTAATTAGCGGACCCCAGAAACTTGATGGTGCAAGATTTGTCAAAAATCTGGAAGAATTGGAGCTTGTTACGGAATATTTTCCAACCCTGAATGAGAAATGCTGGAAGATGATAGCGGTATCTTTGCTCGATATCATGCTCGATGTGCACAGCGCGGAGAAAGGCATCAAATGGTTACCAGCAAGCATGGGACCTCATAACTTTTTGTGCAAGTTGGAATTCTGAGCAGCCCAGTACAGTTTTTGACGTGACTCAAGTTTTCGACATTGAGGCGGATCAGATAAGTATGACTGCAGACAAAAAATTTCAAATTTTGCAGAAACGACATACCACACAAATGTCGGACAATTCAAAGATTATAATTGATCCGGGACAAGTTATACTCGGAAAATTAGAAGAAGCTGAGACGCAGCTCAAAGCCATGAAGCTGCTACCGAATGAAACCAAGGGAAGTGGTGAAGATGAGGAAAAAGGAGATGCCCACACGCATCATGAACTACAGGATTCAAAGGACTGGGATAAAATTGCTCCAGCTTACAGCATGTATAGGGTATGCAAAAAATTGACAAGCCGTAGTGATAGTGACACCAGTACACAAGCATTGGGCGCGGATGACTTGCACGCCTGCTTGGCTGATGTAATTTCGGATTGCCTGGACCAACTGCCTGATATGCTGATAAAGAGCTGTGGACAGTGGGCAGTAGAATACGAGGAGGACAAAATCTGGGAAGCAATTTACATAGCTGGTAAAACGATGGGAGTCAAGGAGATCAAAAGGGAGCCGACAAATAATTAAGTTTGGTTGGAAGATAGAATTCGGCTTGCATGTTGTGTGCTTAGTTATGCTTAAATATCTCTAAATTTAGTTTTAGTGTGCTTAGTTTTTCTGAGTTGCAGAGCATGTACTGTAGATGTTTGATTAAGGTTGTTAACAGTATTCTCATAAAAAACATTTTTACTTGTTCCTATGATTCAGTTGGATGTACCCAGTGTTAGGAAACCTGGAACTCTTTAATCAAGCCCGTTTATGCAATTCTATTTGCAGTAAAAGTACAATAAGCAATTCAGTCTTTACAGGGTTGACAAGAAAACATTTTTACATTTTGTCTACAGGACTAGCGAGCATTATTTCATTCACAGAGAATAGTTCTTATTTTTGTACCAGGGATGTAGGGAAGCACAGCTATATGCACCAATTATATTTATCTATGGACAGCAATAAAGAATTAGTAAAATTTGTATAAAGCTTACAAAACAACTATTGTGATAAATTATTCTTTCTATTTGTACTTGGTTTCTTGAACCATACTCTATTCTCCACAACTGTTGTTTTTTTTTCATTCCTAATTGAAGCTATAGAATCCTTCAATACATCTGTTGCTGGTTTATTTTTTGACAAAGTTTCCTTTCTCGTTTCATTCCTCCACTAGTTGGAACTTCTGTTCACTTTTTTGTTTGAGGTGTTCTCTAAACTCAAAATCTAGCTGTATGCTTCTTTTCCCTCTATTTTGTCATCACTAAAAAAATCCAATCACCAAACTCAATCAATCATTAAATGTGCAGTTCAAAACTACATCACAGTTTTCTTGAATCTTGCGAATTAAAACTAAAATTTTGGGGATTGCACCCGATAGATATTGATGTTACTTGTTGGAATTGATCGAAATGTAACGTCTACAAATTTTGTCCACACAAAACCTAAGAACAACTTAGCTCAAACTAAAAAAAAATTATGGAATAATTCTTTTTGTGAAACACACTAGTGAAACAAGATTAACCTTTATGGTCACACTTACTCATTTTAAAATTTTCATTAAATGAACATTATAAATTTCCCCTTAGATCCCTTTTTAATTAAAATAATAAAATAAAATCTCTCAATAATTTATAATAAAATTAGTTAGTCCAAAACAAGACTTAGGCTTCCCTATAATTTACTTTAATATAATTTAATTTCACCTTAATTAAATTTGGTTAGTTAATCTCAAGTGAAAAGTGGTCTATTTAATTAAATAATAAAATTCTATAATACCCACAAAGGGGTCTAAGTTGTATTAAATTAAAATGTCTCTAAAAGACATTTGGGTTAGAAAAGTAATAACACCCAACCCTTTTTCACTTACTTAAGTGGCCCCACTTAAATCCTACCCATGCATTTTTAAATTTTGAATTTTCTCTCACCCACTTCCCACCTACTTTTTGTAGGGGTGAATCTCATCCATTGGATGGATTCATTTAGGGCCCTTGGATTTGGAAATCTATCTAACCCTAAGTTTGCTTATGAAAAGCTCTTTTCTCTTTTGTTTGACTTATTGTTTTTTTCCTTTTTGTTTTGCATATTGGTGGAGGAGGAGGTGGAAGCCATGAGAGGCAACCTCAAACTAAGGAAGGGAAAAAATGTTCTTTTATTGGGATTTTCATTTACACCCTCATCTAGGGTTTGTAATTATTTTATTATTTGTTTAGCTCATTCTTTTTGTAATTGCCCAAATGGCATATGGGTATTTACCCTAGGTAAGTGCACAAAGTTGGTGGACAATTTCATGGACATAAAAACCTGAAATTCAGGAACCGCGATCATGGTTTTAAACCACGATCACAGTTCCTGAATTTCAGGTTTGGTAATAACCGAACCTAAAACCACGATCGCGAAACTTTGAGACAAAAAAAAGAGTCCACGAGTCCTCATTTTCCCCATTTTTCATTTCAAACCATGATTTCTCCTAGACATTTTTCACTGGAGCTTTGAATACCACCTCAAAATTGCTCATCGAACTTCTGGATTGCGATAGATCCAACCATGCCGCCAAGATGAGGAGGTAAGCCCCCGATTTTAATCATTTTTTTTGTATTTTAGGTTTTTTTTTTATAGGTAATTGCATTTTCATGGGTTTTTTGAAATGTTTGTTTATGTATACAATTTTCTTGTTTTTTCAGTTGGTCGGCAAGCTCAAAATCATGCAAACCATCAAAACATTCCTCAAAACCCTCCTCCAAACATAGATCTACCTCCTGTGGCTCCTTTTGTCCCCACTGAACCAACAGGAACACAAGATAATATCATTGGAAGAATATGAGAAAATAAAATTGTCATTGAGAACCTTATTCAAACTATAAGAAAAAATCATGCCACAAATCCATCCCGCATGACTTTAGCCAACACATTGCAAACATTGATTGGCAAAGTCAACTCCATAACCAACCAAATACATAGATGGAATACCTTTAGAGGTGATTGTAGGCGGTGGTATGTGGATAAATTATCCCATGCAGTCGTAAAAGATTAAAAAAATAGAAAAGACCTCATTTGTGCATTATTTACTGACCTGAGAACCAATGCCCCCGCAGCTACTTGCAAACGGTTCCCAATCCATTGGTGCCACAATGACCAAATCAAAAATAATTTTTAGGACCGATGGTGGATGGTTTTTTATTATCCACCATGCAACAACAATGAGGTTCCTCTCTATTTTTTGAAGAAATTATATTGCAAGTTCATGCTTAATGAGGTCCCAAATTATTTTGACTTTTTGGTCGAAGAGGTGACTCTGCACGCAGTAGACCTGGGTGCATACGTAGGTCAACCAAGGATCCCCATGCCCCAAAACCCCCACTACCTTTAATTATCCCTCCTATAGTGAAGGAGGTTGTGGAGATTGACACACTACATGCATTGAGGGAGCTCATTGACACTCTGACCCAACATAGTGACCAGATTACATCTGGTGATGTTGGTGGAGGCACCAGTTCTAGCACACCACACCACTGTGGATCATGTGGTGTCGTATGCACTGCGGCGAGACATCATTTGTTGGTTCACATGATTTATTTTCTATAGATGAGATGTTGGGGGATGTTTTTGGAACTGGTGCCACTGATATTGGTCTTTCACAGGTAAATTTCAAATAAATATAAATAATATATATATACAATAGTTTAATTCACATGTTTGAGATTTTAATATATATGTATTTGATTGTACGTCATGTACATACATGTAAAAAACTAATTTTTTATTTTATTTTAAATAGCAAGAGCTGGTGAAGGAAACATCGCATCGACATGCTAAATACTATATGGTAGGCATGTTTCAAATGTAAGTTTCAAGTTTTACAAACTTACATTTTTAATTTCATTTTATTGCACTAGATTATTATTATAATGTTTCACGTGTATGTTGTACATATTAATATGTTTGTCTTTTATACACAGGAGCTTTGACAGCGGGTCATCATCTACTCTGGGGAACTAAGGCTCTTGGCATGCCTCGCATGAGTTTTACACAAGTTAATTTCTCTTTACACTTTGTTTCTAATTGTGGAAGTTCACGTGGATTAAATGTTTTAGACCTCTTGTTATGTGGTGCAGTCATGTAGATTTTAATATTGATTTGTACATGTTTTTTGTATAGCTTATGACTACCAAAGAGGCTCCTCCATATATGCAGACTGTGGAGGTTGTTGTAGATCTTTGCCATAGATCTGCAGATCCACTAAGGTACAATTTTTCAAATTTGTTAAATTTTGAGGTTCATTATTTCTTATTACTTAAATCTACAATATCAAATTTTGTATGTATGTGAAATATTTAATTTGAAAATTAATTATTTGTATGTAGCTTACCCCTCATGAGTCTAATGTTGTCCTTGCGATGCATCAATGACAAATTGATAGGGATCATGACATTGCGGTAAGATTTCACATGCATTTTAACTAAATTGTACAAGTTTCTAAATTTTGAATGTATTTTAAAATTTTGGGTGTTAAAAACTTGTTGTTTATGAATGTGCAGGTTAGGTTACAGACCTGCTTAGAGACACCTAGGACCACACGGATGAAATTCATAGTGGCATCTCCCTCCACTACATCCCCATGTCGTGGACATGCTACTTCTAGTAGGGATGAAGAGAGGGAAGATGTTTCATGAGTAGATTCATAGTCCACCTGGATGTACATAGATATATATATGGGCCATCTGGTCCTAGTGAACATGTTTCTTCATATAGTCCATTGTATATATATAGCCTTTTACGACCGCATGTGGTCCTATATGTATGACACACTTAGTTCAAGATGTACACATGTTATGAACTTACATATTTTCAAAGACGTGCATCTGGAGCACACTTTGTTTGATTCTTATATATCCATGTGTGTTGGTTTTCATAACGATATTACTTCTATATGTTTGATTTGATTTCATTACATGTATGATATCCTTTTATGTATGTTTTCATAACCATTTATTAGTTCTAGATATGTATATTTGATTTAAAATTAAAAAACCATGTCCCGGAGCACTACATGCTACAATTGTTATGAAACCTATTCCATTAAGAAAAACCATGCTAGTTTAACTACAAAAGGGCAATACGTAATTAGTTTTTTCTTTTAAAGCTAACACTCATCTATTGCATGTCAACTAATGTGAACATTGATAGAAATAAGTGAGGTAGAGTTCATCTTGAACTATATGAATATAACGTTACTTATGGTGCAACATTGCATGGTACAATTGTGAAGAAATTAAGGGAAGCATTTACATTTTTTAGAGAAATTAAGGGAATCAATAGATGTACACAAACTTATCTCTTTATAATTTGGTGATATATGCCAATCAACTAAGAAATTACAAATTCAATTTAATTATCGTTTAAAGTAGATTCACTTATCTCTTTCATTTTCATTGTTTGTCTCTTTCTTTTGGACTTACCATCCTCTCTTTCCTTTTGGACTTACCATCCTCTCTTTCCTTTTATTTTCTTGTATGTATTCAAGACTTCTTTCTTTCTCCTTCTTATTTTTCCATTGTTCACTCTTTTTTCTCTTGACTTGTCTCTTGTTGCTTTGAATATCCTGTCATAAATATCTCCTCAAGCCTTTGTATTTCCTCATGTACAACAAGTATTCACTTTCTTCATTTATTGATCACAGCCATTACATGCTTGCCTCAAACTGAAATTTGACCTTTTCTCGCCACTTTCCTCTTGTTTCCCATTTCATATTGAATGAGTACCTATTTATTCTCTAAGCATTTCATTTTTCACTTCCTTTCTCCTCCATTATTCTTCTTTCGTGTTATGTTCTCCATTATGAGAATTATTTTCTCTTCTTCATGTTTCTCATGCATGGAAACTATTTTCCTCTTATTCCTTCATAGGCTCTCACTTATTTTTTTCCTTCACTTCTTTTAGCATGCTTCATAAGTGACTTGATTGGCCACTTCACTCTCCTTCTAAAATTCCATCCAAATATGCAAACTTGAAGCTACTTGCCTTAACATTTTATTAATAATCTTATTCATATGTTCACATTCTCACCAAACTATTAAAAATAATGAATAAATGCATTTCATTCCTTTAACATGACTTACCTTTACTCACCATTTTTCACTAGTTCTTGCTTCACTAGAAATTATGGCTCATTTAATTTCAACTCCATTTAGTATTCTTGACCTATATTAAAATACTTAATCCACTATTAGAATAACAAGGGAATGCTTTATTCTTGTGAATATTCAAAGCATGATAATTAGGGTATTAGATACCCATTAAGGAATGAAAAGTATGTAAAAAGTTTCAAGGTAGTCAAGAGCATGACCATATTACAACATTTAAACATAATGAGCATGTAAGCACATAGTTGGGGCAGCAGAGGATGGAGAGAGATCACCACAACAACATAGCTCAAGAGAGCAAAGCAAGGACAATGATGAAGCACCTAAGAGGACAGAGGCAAGTCCAAAGAGAACAAGAGAGATGGAAGGTAAACAAGTGACATTGAATGTTTTTAGCCTTAGGAAATGAACGGAGGCGAGGAGTGAGAATTCATGCCTCAGGACGTTGTGGCACCGAACCGACTGCATCGAAACATTCGGATGGCTAGGTGAATGCTAGAGGAGGCAATGTTTCAGTGCATGACAAGGTCATTGCTTCCGGGCTACTTCGTTCGGGCGTAGTCCCTTAAGAGCCCTAAGACCAAAATATCGTTCAACTTCGATGGGTGACTACTCAAACTCTGTGGCACCTAGAAACATCTTGTCTAATCCAACACCTTGGTGCAAGGACCCTCTATAATAGCCTTTCTCAGTTTTCCTTCTCGATCGGTGCTCTCACCTGCCTATTGTTTCCCAAAGGCGTGAAATAGTGCAGTTTGACCCAATGTAAGGTTGTCAAACGCTATATTTTGTAAATGGTGGGTTGTGGAACCAAAACAACTATGCCCGACATTCGGTTGGCCAAGTGAATGATATAGGAGGTGTTGTTTTGGTGCGTAAAAGGTCATTGCTTCCAGGCTACTTCGTTTGGGCATGGTCCCTTAAGAGCCCTGAGACCAAAATATCATTCAACTTCGACAAGTGACTACTCGGACTCTGTGGCACCTAGAGATGTCTCATCTAATCCAACACCTCAACATAGGGACCCTCTACAATAACCTCTCTCAGTTTTTCCTTCTCATATCGGTGCTCTCGATGCCCTAGTGTTTCTGAACACATGAAATAGTGCAGTTTGAACCGGTGTAAGGTTGTCAAATGCTATATTTTACAAACGGTGGGTCATGGCACTTCAAATGAATGTGCCGACACATCTAGGTGGCTAGTTGAATGCTAGAGGAGGTGTTTTTAGTTGCTCGAACAAGGTCATTGCTTTCGGGCTACTTCGTTTGGGTGTAGTCCCTTAACATGTACCCGAGACCAAAATATCGTTCAACTTCGACGGTGACTACTCGGACTCCATGGCACCTAGAGACGTCTTGTCTAATCCAAAACCTCGGTGTAGGGACCCTCTACAATAGCCTCTCTCAGTTTTTTCCTTCCCAGATCGGTGCTCTTGCTGCCCTATTATTTGCAAACGCGTGAAATAGTGCAGTTTGAGCCAGTGTAAGGTTGTCAAATGCTATATTTTACAAACGGTGGGTCATGGCATCGAATCTAATACATCGACACATCTAAGTGGCTAGGTGAATGCTAGAGGAGGCATTTTTTTGGTGTGTGACAAGGTCGTTGCTTATGAGCTACTTCATTTGGCGTAGTCCCTTAAGAGCCCTAAGACCAAAATATCATTCAACTTCAATGGGTGACTACTCGGAC
This sequence comes from Taxus wallichiana var. yunnanensis, assembly GCA_018340775.1. Taxonomy (NCBI): domain Eukaryota; kingdom Viridiplantae; phylum Streptophyta; class Pinopsida; order Cupressales; family Taxaceae; genus Taxus; species Taxus wallichiana. The sequence continues at coordinate 1,481 of JADAXU010000077.1, read as the reverse complement.
TCCGTGGCACCTAGAGACATCTCATCTAATCTGACACCTCGGTGTAGGGACCCTCTACAATAGACTCTCTCAGTTTTTTCTTCTCATATCGGTGCTCTCACTGCCCTATTGTTTGCAAACGCACGAAATAGTGCAGTTTGAGCCAGTATAAGGTTGTCAAATGCTATATTTTACAAACGGTGGGTCGTGGCACTAAACCGACTACACCGACATGTCTAGGTGGCTAGGTTAACTCTAGAGGGTGGTGTTTTGGTGCGCGACAAGGTCGTTGCTTCCGAGCTACTTCATTCATGCATATATCCCTTAAAATCCACGAGACTAAAATATCATTCAACTTCGACGGGTGACTACTCGGACTCCGTGGCACCTAGAGATGTCTCATCTAATCTAAAACCTTGGCATAGGGACCCTCTACAATAGCCTCTCTCGGTTTTTTCCTTCCCATATTGGTGCTCTCGTTGCCCTATTGTTTGCAAATGTGTGAAATAGTGCAATTTGAGCCGATGTAAGGTTGTCAAACGCTATATTTTGTAAATAGTGGGTCATGGCACCAAACCAACTACGTCGACATGTCAGGTGGCTAGGTGAATACTAGAGGAGGCATTGTTTCGGTGTGCGTGACAAGGTTGTTGCTTTTGGCGTAGTCCCTTAAGAGCTCGAGACCAAAATATCATTCAACTTTGACAGTGACTACTCAAACTCCATAGCACCTAGAGACATCTCGTCTTATCTAAAACCTTGGCGTAGGGACCTTCTATAATAATCTCTCTTGATTTTTTTCCTTCCCATATGTTCTCTCACTTCGCCTTATTGTTTTTAAATGCGAAAATAGTGTAATTTGAGCCAGTGTAAGGTTGTCAAACACTATATTTTACAAACGGTGGGTCATGGCACCAAACCGATTATGCACACGTGTAGGTATGATCTTGTAAACACTTGGGAGGAGTTTTCTCGGTTATCTAATCACCATATGCATCTAGGCTACCTCTTCCGAGCTAAAACCCCCTCACACGGGTACATAAATCATTGTTAATTGCTTATCTTTTCTTGTAAAACAATGAAAGCTTCTCTTAGCTTCAAGAATTTAAAATTCTCTACTAACAGTGCCAACCACGTGAAGGTGGAAGCTTTTCTGGCACCACTAACCTGAACATAAAAGTGTTAGTCAAAGAAATTTAAGTTTCAAATAAAAACCATACTAGATATATACAAAATACACAAATTTAAAATAAAATATATGAACTTAAATCTATCTAACTAACAAATTTATATATATCAAAGAAATTATATATACCAGACATGAGCATTGTAAATTCATTCCAATGAACCATCAGGATCGGATCTACTCTGAATAACAGACAAGATTGCTTCATGATCTAACTCTCGAACCTTCCAAAGAATCTTGTTATTAGGCCTTCCTCGATATCTATATAGCTAAATATTTGTTGCTAGAATTAGATGTGAATATAAGAGTATTTTCT